>CM060967.1:76462184-76737184 GCA_030765045.1 Tenodera sinensis
ACTCAAGTCCCAAAGGCGACAACTTACTCCATTAGTACAAAAACTGTATCCCTTTATTTTGGATGTGAAGTGGGGGACCAAACAAGGGCCTGGACCCCACGTATCTGTTGTTTATCATGTAGTTGGCTTCTCACTGCAAGAAAAACTGCACACGCCACATGCCATTTGCTACCCCTATGATTTGGAGTGGCCCCAAAGGTCACTCCTCTGACTGTTATTTCTGCTTAACAAACACTAAAGGGATTACGTCAAAATTAAAACATACAGGGTGTACCCTGACCTGCAATCTGCAATGAGACCAGTTCCACACTGCAAAGAATGCCCATACCAAAGCCTCCCGAACATGTGACATTAGATGAAGAGAGCTCAGATTCTGATAGAACTAAGGAAGAAAAAGAAACAGATTTTGGTGATACAAGTTTTAAACAAAGCTGTTCATCTGAGCCTCATTTATTGATTCAAGAAGATCTTAACGATCTCATAGGAGATTTAGTTATCCAAAAACCAGTCTGAAATGCTTGGTTAACGGCTAAAACGATGCGTCATTTTTTACTTTCTAGGTGAGTCCAAGTGTTCGAATATTGTGTAGTTAAGAATGTAGAAAATATTAAAGTGTTTGAACTTATAAATGCCTGTCACTCGGAAACTTTGCGTGATGAAGAAAACCTGATATCACGTCTGAATTCAGGAGAAAAAGTACCACAAGGATCACATATTTTTCTTTCTGAGACAAAAAAAAAGTTTCTTTTTTATTGTTCAGTGTAATCAACCTTTATTCCTTCCAAGTACCTGGCAGCTTCTATGTGCTTGGCTTACTTCAGAAGTTTGGCCACCAACAGCTGGTTAGCGGGTATTAGATACACTAAAAATAGGGGCTTAAGACAGTGCATTATACTACTAATCTGTTTCCATTTTGTCATTTGAGAGTTGACTTGATCGCACAAGGCGAGCACCTCGTGCATAAAGCTCGGGGGTTCTGCTCTATCCTGGACACGTTGTCATAGTCTAAATTCAAGGACACTGTCCGGTGCGGCGGGCGTAAAGGCATCTCTTAAGCAGTCTCACAACTGTGCCCATTTATAATCAGTAAAGGCCGGAGGCACGTGCGTTTTTCCATAGGTATACTGCACATGGACTTTACTGTTATCTCTCGCGCATGTAAACAGCTGCAGGTAGGTACAGCCTGACCATGAAATCTGCCTCACTGCAGCACAATGATCATAAACTATGCATTCTGGAATTGCACTTAAACGCTTATACATACTGCTATTTATTAACTATAATATCGCCACAGAGTGCATTACACTGGGTTACAATATATTCGTAGATTATAAATGTGAAATTTTGACGCCTATCACAGAAGCGGTTTTTAAATAATGAAACATTTATTTTTACGTCACACGATGTCAGAGGTGCAAATGTAAAGAATTCCACTTTGTCGCCTGGAGTGTTTTCCTTACTCATTTTCAAAATTTCACACATCACTTGATAACCAATACTTTTGTTTAGAACTTTATGGAATTTAGCCCTCACCTTTTCGATATCTTGCACAAGAGATATCCTATTAATTGAATTAGCTAGATCTTCTATGTTCATACTCTTGGACATTTCCAAACCCGATTTTGCGAATTGCTTAATAGGTATGGGAGCACTGCAAAATTTTTGGATATGAACTGAAGATTTTCAGATAGTTCATGCGATATCAGAGATTTTATAGTTACAATAGCAGATGAATCTGCATCACATAGAGCGCTAATGAAATTTAAAATTTCATTGTGTGCTGATCACACTTCAATTGTTGCATTTCCTACCGTTCAATTGTCTCGCTGTTTCTCAATTCCGCCGCTAGGCCATGCTTTAGTCAGTTTCGCCGCTGGCGAGGAGGGTCGACCTGTTGGTAGCAGAGAGAGAGAGAGCGAGAAAGGGTTCTTCCTTGGCACGGTGCGGACTCGAGAAACTGGGTGAGTAACTGAGTAGCTGTAAGTTCGAGGTTATGCTTTGTTGTGGGGCCTTTCTGATCGTAATGCACCTGGGCTGCACTTCCAGTACGGAAGGAGTAGTTCCCGTGGATTTAATGAGTTAGACACGTGATTTATGAGGATTTCAAATAGGCTTAGTTAAGTGGTCAAGTTCAAACTCTTGTTCTGCATCAAATGTGGTAAAGGAACATTTGACTTAAATTAATTTGTGGGCTGAACGGGCACATAATTTCAAGTTGTTTGTGCCATGTATTTGTTCACTTAGATGCGCCTGGTCCTGAGTTTAATAACAAAAGGGGTGCATTTGCAGTTAAATTAATGTGTGCTAGTATGTTATTTAAGCAGATTAAAGACCTGGTGCGTCATTGTACTTTGATGCTTGTTCTGATTGGGAAATGCTAAGTCTGACTGGAAACTTGGGAATGACAGGAACATTATTGAATTGTATAACTTATGTTACTTATGGTGCTTAAAGGGCGAACTCTGTATTTCATTGAAACTTGTCTATTGCGTAACCAAGAACACCCTAGTGAAGTTCTATAAGGTTATTTTTGTTACCTTCCAAAGGGTGGTAACTTTTTAACAATCAGTTAATTAAACTCAGTCATCTAGACGTCTTGTTGTATACTTAGAGAAAAAGGGGGGGGGGCGGCAATCCTTTCTCAGAATTGATCCTACCGATTCCCTCTGTATTAGGGTCTTCGTCCTTTAGTCAATTGCACCACCCCCACGGTGTAATTGTAATGCACCGTATAATATGTGGCGCCTCTATCCAAGTACCCCATCTTGTAATTATTGGCGTCTGCATGCACTTGCAAGGCAATGCTTCACTAGTTCTCAGAGTACTGCGTTACGTTGTTTTCGACTCTTGCTGCTAGCAGTTGTTTGCACATTTGATGGTTGTGCTCTACTTGTGACATCATTCATACTCTGCGTTCAGCTAACCTGTATCGCATGCGAGCGCACAACCCTCCGGCCTTTAATAATCAGGCTGTCTGTTGGCAAAAGTGCGGATTCAGGTGGCTGCCGCGCAGCGCAGGTAGCGTCATAGAGCTGCTGTCTGTGTGGTACCTCCGGTCTTTCCGACCAATTGAAAATTACGAAGAAATGCTCTTAGATCCATTACCTGTGTACCCTCAAATTTCCTAGGATCTACAAGAGGGCGTGAGAATGGATTCGGAGGTTGCTGACCCATTGCCATTGAATGTATTTGACCAGAAGTTGGGCTAAGTTCGGAGGGCTTGGATCTTCCCGTATCATATCTGAACATGGGACATGTAGATACAAGTCTGTCAATCTTTGCCATTGTGTTATTCTAAGCAACTGCCGCACAATTTGTGGCGTTACAATATTGGTGACAGAATTGGGCTGTTTCCTGGGAGGTAGTGCTATTATTGTGTAAAACGTTAAGAAAATCCATGCACCAGTGCAATCAAATAGTGAAATAAGCTTGCCTTGGCCAAACTTACAACCCGGGATTCTTATGGGAGAGAGAAAGATGACTACGTGCTGGAAAGAGGTATCTTAAAAACAAATTTGGGGGTTTCTTTGAACCAAATGCAATATTACACGTCGTAGCAGGTTTTAAACACTTCTTGGGAGCAAATTATATTACTATACCCAGTATATTCCTAGTGAGTGAGTGGGGTTTAAGGGCATATCGACAACAAGGTCATTTGGCCAGTATATTCCTAGGCTTAATGACATTATCTTGCACTCACAAGTACCCCCAAAACAAACAAGCGATCTGAGTTTTCGGACTTCCGGCGCAATAATTAGAAAGTGCTGCTGGAAGCTGTGTCAGTCGCCATCTTAAAACATCAGTCGCAAAGGGTTACTTTAAGATTCATGGATTGGCCAGCATCAAAATCTGCACAGATAAGCCTACTGTGCTCTAATTATTTGTATTCTATCCGTAGAGTAGGAACCTAAAGGCTTCTTGAAACTACTAAGTTTAACCAAATTAACGTGGTCTAGTATTTGGTGTTTGGGACCACACTAATCATACCCATCATACCCGCACTACCTTTGGCACGCCTTTTGTAGTTTGAGGTGCCCTGAATCCCGGACACTCCTTATGTTCCCCTTCTGACAGTCACTCCGGGTTAGGAGTACATGCATAAGGGTAGCCCTGACAAGTGATTCTACATACCTGTATGAAGTTTTCAATAAACCATCCATGTTACATACGACTTAGTAGGCCCAAATGACCTTGTTGTCGATGGGCCTTTACACCCCACTCACTCACCTCCTACGAGTTGGTTGTTTGGTTTTTAATATTCCTACCGCCACCTCGTTTCTAGCAGTTGGTATTTCCCCTTCGGGCCATAATATAAACCGTTAACCGTTATCATCTCATTACAATATTCCCGTCATGAACCGAAATATATTTTGACCCTTCAGGATACTGAAAAGCAATACACACGGCATAACGATGTATGAGGATCCATTCGAACTTCCTCCATTTATATAAAGGCTTCTTAAAAATGTATCTCAAAGTTTTTTTTATTATACGATCAATGCTCACAATGTTGCATTTTTAACCATTCCAAGGCTCGAACCGCTTACACAGATTCCTGAGTGAGCGCCACTCGTTTCTTCATCTGTTTTATTTGATATTTTTTTATTCTAGCTCAATACTTTTAAAGAGATCATTTTTAAGCCAAGAATGGAAGCCTAGGCAGGTTTAAATGAGTGATAAGGTTACAATTGTTGTTTGTACGACGCCATAGTGATTCCGCGGGTTGATTCGTATCTTACCATGACGTGCTCTAAAGTTAGCCAATGGAAATCGCTTCCTTCGTGTTGCTCACGCAAAAACAAATGCAACGCAACACACTCGTCTTGAATCGAGCCGAGAGTACACGTGCAATTTCTGAGTTGTACGTAAGCTAGCGCGTATACATAATTCGGCGGTTGCTAAAGGGTGACAAAGTTAAAGTGTTATAACGTTGTAGCTGAAGTTACAAAGTTACATTCTATTTAAATATCGTCGGCAGTTCTCTACAAATCTGGAAATGTACAAATAAAGTGATCTGTTGGTTAATTCTTCGTTTGGTTCCATTCCTTCCATAACTCACGCATACCCTGTAGATTAGGACCTCTTGCTAGAGCTAGTCCGGACACCAAACACGAGATCTTATAGGTTTTAAAGGCGACGTCTTCGAGGGAGAGGAACGTTTGCGTCACCCTAAACTACCCTTTAAATGGAAAATTTTTCAAAAATTTTGATTTTATTGAAAATGGCTCTAACGATTTTGATTAAAATGTCATATGTTTGAGATATTTCGATGACAAATGAAATGTATATCTTGAATTTTCTGGCTATATCTCCTGTAGTCGTATTTACTCTGCAGGACTTTTGCGTAACTGGTAAACCGTTAGAGATAGACCAAATCATACTATACAAAAAATGTAGATCTTGGTAAAATACACAATTTGTGTCTAACTAAATTTTCTTGTAGGCTGAACCATTTCGGAGAAATTCCTTGTTAAGTGTGTGAGTTTCGGAAAACTTAGAACTTTATTGAAATGGATCATCGTTGTTCAGTTTTTTATATGTTAAGTGTACAAAGACAACAGAATCTCAAAGCTTTAAAACATTTGACTATCGCACAAAGCCTTCTGTATTCTAATTTTCCCCTTGCAACTACAAGGAAATAAGCAATAAGATAATTTGTACAAATGTTTATCTCAACTAAGACGAAGAAGATATAGGAATAAGAATTTGTACAACTAGTTTGTACAAGAGTAGAGAAAGTCATGTGAGTGCAGCACATCAGTTTTTTTTTTCATTGAGAACATTCTTATGCTATCCATTTTACTATACAATGTAACATTCACTTCTCTACTCACTTTTCTTTTACGTGAGATATTCACATATCCTTCCCTGTATACTCGCCCTTTAACATACAATTCATACAATTCTCTATGATTGTAGTACAAATGCAACATATTACATTCACAAGGTTTTCTCTACTTACTTTTATTTTGCGAAACACGATCACATTTCTTTCTCTAGTCACGTTTTAACATACAGTTAAATGGATGTTGGTATGTATAAAGTTGATAAACTTAACACGGTTGACAGATCACTATTAAAATTGGCACATTTAAGTGTTTTTTCATGGAGGCTTTTATGTGATCCATTTTACTTTGCAACGCATTACATTCACATAGTTTTCTCTCATAGCTTATCTGTTACGCAACACATTCACATATCGTTCTCTCTTCGCCCTTCAACATAATACTCATCCACTTTTCTATGATTGAAATAGAAATATGGGTTTCTCTTCTCACGTTTATTTTACTTGACATATTCACACATTTTTCTCTACTCACTCTTCAACATACAATTAAATGGATGTTGGTAAGTATGAAGTTGATAAACTCAACACGATTGAAAGACCACCATTAAAATTGGCACATTTAAGTGTTTCTTCATGGAGGCTTTTATGTGGTCCATTTTACTTTGCAACGTATTACATTCACGTGGTTTTCTCTGATAGTTTTTCTGTTATTTAACACATTCACATATCCTTCTCTACTTGCCCTTCAACATAAAACTCATACACTCATCTATGATCAAAACAAATACAACGTATTACATTCACACGGTTTTCTCTATTCGCGTTTGTTTTTACTAAACACAATAACATTTCTTTCTCTACTTGTTCTTCAACATAGAATTCAATTATCTACGACTAAAATAGAAATGCACCATATCACATTCACATGGTTTTCTCTACACGCTTTTCTTTTATGAAACTTAATCACATCTGTTTTCAATTAGTGCAATTTTCTATATGTTTGAAATTGATATGCAATCTTATGAAGATAACATTTGGAAAAATTGCACAGAAAAACAAACTGCATGTATCTTTTTCCCATTCAAATCGTTCCTAGATGTCAATTCAAGGGTAGCGTTGTGGGATAGATTAATCGAAGATCGATTTAAGCAATGCATCGATTAAGCGAATAACTCTCAGACACACTAAAATCGGCTTTGATTACTTTACTTACTGTTTCGTTTTATACAAACAAAACAAAAGAGAACCAAATCACAACATGAAGAAAAAAACAGTTGAAATTTAGTTAGTAACTTTATAATTTAAGAGAGTAACCTTAAAGTTAATATAAACTACTTGAATGCATCAAGAATTTTAACACTTTCTTTTTCTACGATATAAAGTTTGACTGAGAGCTCTCAATTAGTGCGTGCGTTATATATAGCGAACGAGCTATATTGGCTGCCAAGAACATGGATGTAAATGAATTAAATTTCAAAATTCAAAATGAAATTGCCGGTGAATTGAGGATATACAAATCAGCTGCTTCCGCTACAAACCAAGATGATGCCGTCAACTACCCACCCGAATTTTTTAACTCGCTGGATTTGCCAGAACTACCCCCTCACAATATTCAATTAAAGGTTGGCTTGGTGATCATAATGTTGCGAAATATCAACCAACATGTCTTTGTAACGGCACACGGCTAGCGGTGAAAAATTACTGAACAACTTGATCGAAACAACCATTCTAAAGGGAAAGAATAAAGAAAACGTTTTGATGCCACGCATTCCAATGATTCCGACTGACATATCATTTGAATTTAAACGGCTGCAGTTTCCAGTGGGCTTGCTTTCGCTATGACTAGGGCTCGGAAGTTCATGCACTAACAACACTGAAATATGCATGCCGATATGCTCTTAAAAACTTGAAAATATGCCAAGAAATATGCACTATTTAATTAAAACAATTAATGTCCCTTTGCAGTAGACAAGACGAGTTAGTATAAATAATATATAAAGTTACCTTATTCTTTAGAGGTTGAAGCAGAAGTGGTAGGGCTGCTAGTATTAACTGCTAAATTGCAGTTCACAACCAACATTTTGCACAAATTGTCAACTGTAAAACATTGTCTGTTGTCTCGCAAAGCACTTTTGTAACGTGAAAAACTCCACCTCACAAGATGTTATTGGGGCATATTTAAATGATGTTAACTGTTTCACAGAAAGAGTGTAGTCTCTTGGTGTGACAGATGGTTTCCTTTTGAGGATGTCTCGAATATCGCACATCTGTTTATAACCAGAATTTTTTGAAATTACATAATTCACTCTCCCTTTCACTTTTTGTCCTATGCTACCAGGAACCGATCTTTTTCAAAGACAGTAAGTGATTCATGCAAAGGAGATCCTACAGCTTCCAATTCCGTTATAGCTGTTAGTAAGAAAGAAAATGGGCAGATATGAAACTAAGATCCTCTTTTAATCCAGTGTCTGACAGAATATTTTCCACAGGTTCTATTGAACTCATTCGAGTCCAATGAATTAACCTCTTCGACTATTTCTATGTGCTCAGCAAAATATAAAACTACATCGACCCATGTTCCCCATCGAGTTAACACTGGTGCAGGTGGAAGTCGGATATTAGGTGCTGTTGATCTAAACAACTTAACTCTTTTAGGAGATTTAACAAAAATTATCTTTGTACTGGACACAACTCTACCTATAGGAAAGAATCGCGTATTGTCTCAAATGCGATGAAGAGCGTGTGCCAAACAAGTTATATGAATTTAGCTAGTAAAAATACCTTTCGGAGTTTGTCCTGATTTTACCATATAAGGACCTGTATCAGTAACAAATAAAAGTAACCCCATAGTAATTTCAAAGAGTCCATCACAAACTGGGTCACAGTTACATTGTCAGTGGCCGACAATTCGCACCCATTAAGAATATAAGGTGTACTCTTTTGTTCATTACTTAAAGCACCCACGATTATATTCACAATAGAATGGCGCTCAAAATCAGGGATGTCATCAACAGATAACCATACAAACTGAACCGCTAAGTCATTTTGTATATTTGACAATACGCTATTGTAACATGTCCTACATAAGTCTTACGCAGTGTACTTTCTTCAGGCACATGTTGTCAAGAGTACTTGACAAGAAGGTTGATATAGGTTTTTAGATGTCAGACTATTAATTTTGAAGAAGAGAATATCAGCAGCTAAAAATGCATGGCACAAGTCATAGGAAAATTCAGTTACCCTACTTCCTAAACACTCTACTAGCTGTTTTTGAACAGGGTCTTTGCAAATTTTCTGATTAAATTCTCGTTATGCTTTGCTGGTTTATGTGCTGAACTGTTTGAAATTTTTTCTCACTTCCTACATTTTACTTACACGCTCCACAAAATATTGCCCTATTATCTGTAGATATTAAATCACTAGAAAACTCTTTCTGTAAATTAATTAATCTAGCACTCGAAGTTGGTTTTATTTTCGAAATTTGAAGAGCTTTTTAACATTTTATACACCTAATTTAATTTGGTGGGAACCAGTTCACAATACTGTTATGTTTGAAGACCACTATACAACTGCTGGTGGGCAGGCTAGCGTTGCTATAATCGTGCTGGTCAAAACGTTGACCTGCACTTTATCTTTGTTAATATAAACCTCTCAGATAACGCACTGATTATTCTCTACGCACATGTATATAATGAAAGGATGTAAACAGGGGATTCACTTCATGACAACACAACTCAGCATTAGTTCTCGCCACCTCGCGAGTTGTATCATCATGTGCAATACCACCAATACGAAAAATATTATAGAGATGGAAAAAATAATAAAAAACCATAAAAATCATTAAAATATGCAATATGAGGGCTATAATACTGAAATCTTTGTGAGTTGCATCATCATGTGCAATACTGCTAATATGAAAAATATTGTCCAGATGGAAAAAAAAAAATAAATAAATAAATAAAAACCATAAAAACCATTAAAATATGCCATATAGAGGCTACAGTATGGAAATAATATGCATTTATCAAAAATCAAGAAAATATGCAGTTATATGCACCATAAAATCACTCCAAATAACTGAAAATTCCATAATTCTTGCACATAATGTAAAAGCATACATTTTTAACCCCTATGAAAAAACATGCAAATGCATGAACTTCCTAGCCCTAGCTATGGCCATAAATAAATCACAGGGGCAGTCACTGAATGTTTGCGGCATTAATCTTAAAAACCCACGTTTCTCGTATGTTGCCTGTTCCCGTGTTGGAAAACCATTAGATTTGTTTGTTTACGCGCCAGGTAATCAAACATAAAATATCGTCTACCTTAAAGTATTACAATGAAAATATTTAAGATAACATTACTAAAGTATTGCAGAGTGCGTAATAGATAATAGAATTTTGTAAGTAGTTGTTTATGAGTATGACATTAAAAATACATAGAAAAGTATATTAACGTTATGCAAATTAATTGTTGATATCACGATAATTATTTGATAGCCAATAAACAAAGTGATCACTCCGAAATACGTTTATATTCAATTTTTTGTTTAAATTACATGTTTGTGACTGTATATTATCTGTTCTGGTGACCATTACTGAAAACTAAAGATGTCATCACTATACCAGGTGAGTCAGCCGAGCCTTATTTTTTGGAAGGTAGGCCACCCATCTAACGACATGTGCGCCTTAGTCCAGTTTTGCGCTTACTAAAATGTATTGCATAACGTTCTTAAAGAGAGGAATGCGCAAAATTGAGAGCAACAGTAGTTTAAGGGACAGAACGTACCCCTCGCTAAAGTACACCTCAAAAACATACGACTCGTTTACTGAGAGCGAATTCCGGTTTCCGGCCGATTTTACAAACTTTATATTAGAGTATACATAGCAATGTAATTCAGTAAACACCTCGGAGAAAATGGACCTATCATATGAGTACACTAACAACGTCAGCTAAAAAGAAAATTGTGGATTCTTGTACTTGGAGCAGGGGTTGGCTGCAAAAATTAGGAAAAAATTAGACACGCCTCATCCAACATGGACCCGTACAGTCAAAACGGACATATTATTAAACAACAGTTTATTTACATTTTTGCGTGAACTACGCCTCGTGTATCTCAATTAATATGCATAACAGCTTTTGCCATCTAAGTAATAATATTAAAACGCCCAGTAAGTGGTTAAAACTGTATTAAAAGGCTAAATCAAGCACGGAAACTTGCGAGGTGGCAATGGCATAGCGCCAGGAATACAAGTCTTACTATTGCACGCCGTACGAGCTTTCAGTCAACAATAACATTCATAAGAAACGAAGAAACGCCAATGAAACATTACGTGTTTGCACCTTACAATCTGCAATTCAAATGTTAGACAATAGCACCATATACAGGAGTGAGTTATTCCCTAGAAAATGAAGATCCTGTAAGTAAAGTGAGGTCTCTTCGGTTGTTTGTACTGTTATTGTCTATTATCACAGACTACACAGGCCAGCTCAACTGCCTCTCACTGCACGTCTCACAGAGAGGTGGAACACGCCACTGGCCTCTCTTGCGCCGTGGAGTTCTGCAAGTGTTTTAACGCAGGAAGGGTCATCTACTTACGGTGGGGCCAGCTCCAGTGGGCCACCTGGTATATTTGGGTGGAATAACATTACTTCACCTACTTAACTGTGTGTAGAGCGGGAAAATAAAGGTATGCATGTGTGTACTCAAAAAGCAAATTTTGGCTATTATCTACTCTGAATTATCAAATACTGCTACTTTCTATCTTTTTTCAACTGCTAAATTGCTACTCGTCCCCTCTCTCGGAGTCAATTAAAGAGAATGGAATTTCAAAGTAATTACATAGCAACCCGCTGTTAAACGATTTATCTATTCGGAGGCCTACTGTGTTCTCTGTGTACCACTTTAAAATGTACAATAAAACCATTTCTGCAAACGTTTAAATCGGCTAACATAAAGCACATACAAGCTTAAACAGTTTAAAGTGTAATTTGTAGAAGAATGAGTAAATCGATTACGTGAATGTAACGCATAAAATGTCTTTCAAATGGTAGGTCGTTCGTTACTCGGGCTTCATGTGGTTGTGTAAAGAGCAAGTAACTTATAAGAGCGTTTTGCTGACACCTGCTTTTAAAATTGAGAATTTAAACTATGGCAATGAATGATTAGGCTGTGGTCGTTTTGCGTGTTTTTATCGAAGCAAAAGGGCGTTGCATGCAAGCACGCTGATGCTATCGACCTAAAAGCTTAACTGATGAGCTATAGTAATTAGTGCGAAGGTGATCAGATGCTCTAATCAGAAAATGGAAATTACACAGCACAGTCAATTCTTACTTAGTTCTACGACACACTCCCTAAGAATAAACATGGGAATGCAAACAGGAAATTACGTATTCTCGAATCGATTTGTTGCTTTCTGACCGTGCCTGACTGTATTTATCTTTGCATCAGCTCTTGTGTGTTTGACAATAAATATACATGTACATCAACACAGGATAAATATAAGAGTATCTCTAACAGTACACTACAGCTGGTGCAACAGTCTTGGTTAAACAATTTTAGCTATTGTTGAAGTTGCTACTTATGCCTACTTAAAATACCAAATCATTTCATTTTCATTAAATTAAACGCAGCCAACTTTTTTCTTTTGCAGTTACTCTTTGTAAACAAAGAGTATATAGGTTTAATATAGTATAAATTATGTCATTACACATTAAAAAGCATTAGAGGGAACAGCCAATAGCAGGAAGAAAAACAGAAAGGACATGTTGGAAAATTGCAGTGATATCATGCATTCTGTGCGACCGTTATATCATATATTGCGTGTGGTAGGCCTCGCACCATTTTGTCTGCCGGACACTGGCAACGAGACAACATGGAAGAGGATATGGCCATGTATCTTGGCCACTTTGCTCTTTTCGATGCTGTTATTCCGTCTTGCACGTCTATTGCTGTGGGAAACCCATCTTGCAGAAAGTTCTGTCCAGTGGGTGCCCACTGCTTTGCACTTGTTACTGACATACAGCACCACAATCACAGCGTTATTGATGGCAGCATCTACCAAGTTCAGGTAAAAACTCTTTTAAGGTTTAGACTAGTAAAGAACATTTTGACGTTTGTATTTTATCTATCCAGTTAACAATGTCCTATAATTATTTTTTTATTTATGTCAACAAACTTACTGCTGGTGTATTTAAGCACACAAGTCATATGTGGGCAATGTTTAAGAGGTGAAATCAGGACTGAAAAATTCAATACCATGGCCGGGATTTGAACCTCTAAAAGTCGCTCGATTAGCGGAAGATCCGTGGTTCAAATTCCGGCTATGGCATTGAATTTTTCAGTCCTGGTTCCACCTCTTAAACATCCTATAATTCTTTATTCTTCTGGCACAAGTGCACTCTTCGTTTGTTAGACATTTATTTTTGTGTTAACCGAAGAAGTGCGTAATTAGTTTAAATAATCTTACTTACCACCGTTAGCAGTTGCATTTTTAGTTTTAAATAATATTTGCGTTACTTGAATTAAGCACCACCCAAACTGTTGTCATCACCAGGGTTAGGATTTTTAGCTGCAAATTCCAGATGAGAAACGGAACGGAGAAGGTGGTAAACAAGTCTGATGTGTTGCACTCACATGACGTTCTCTACTCTTGTACTAACCATTCTTACAAACTCTTAACCATTCTTACAAACTGTTATTCCTATATCTTCTTCGTGTTAGTTAAAATAAACATTTGTACAAATTATCTTATTGCTTATTTCCTTGTAGGTGCAAGGGGAATATTGGAATAATGTAGGCTTTGTGCGATAGTCAAATCTCTTAAAGCTTTGAGATTCCGTTCTCTTTGCACACGTAACATATAAAAAAATGAATAAAGATGACCCATTTCACGAAAGTTCTAAGTTTTCCGAAACTCACACACATAACAAGGAATATCTCCGAAATGGTTCACCCTACAAGAAAATTTATTGACATAAATTGTGTATTTTAGCAAGATCTACATTTTTTGTATAGTATGATTTGGTCTATCTCTAACGGTTTACCAGTTACGCAAAAGTCGTCCAGAGTAAATACGACTACAGGGACTATAGCCAGAAAATTCAAGATATACATGTCATTTGTCATCAAAATATCTCAAACATATGACATTTTAATCAAAATCATTAGAGCCATTTTCAAGAAAATCAAAATTTTCGAAAAATTTTCTATGTAAAGGGTAGTTTAGGGTGGGGCTATTTTCTTCAAAATCTTCGTGTCGCATCCCTGAAAGACTTTAAACTTAAATACCAACTTTGGCTTTTAACCGACTTTTCGTTTTTGAGCTATGCTGTCCACAGACTGACAGACTGACAGCATGACACAGACACACACACGGACCTTTTCTAAAAATGCTTTTTTTTGGATTCAGGGGGTCTCAAAACATATATTTCCGGTGAAATCTCGACATCGAATTTTTGGGTGGAATACAATACTTCCCCTACTTACCAGTAGAGAAATTAAAAAGGAACAAAAAGGTGCTGGTTTATTCAACTAATTCAACAATTTCTCTTTCCTCTATTCTGATTTATTGAATCACAAATCGGTACATCAAATTATCACCCATCAGAAGAAGGAAAACACATGAAGCTGTTGTACTTCAAGATATTAAGCATCTCTACATTTTTACTTTCTCTACTGGTAAGTAGGGGAAGTATTGTATTCCACCCAAAAATTCGTTGTCGAGATTTCACAGGAAATATATGTTTTGAGGCCCCCTGAATCCAAAAAAAAGCATTTTTAGAAAAGGTCCGTGTGTGTGTCTGTGTGTCAGTCTGTTTGTCTGTCAGACTGTGGACAGCATAACTCAAAAATGAAAAGTCGGTTAAAAACCAAAGTTGATATTTAAGTTTAATGTCTTTCAAGGATGTGACACGAAGATTTTGTATAAAATAGCCCCATCCTAAACTACCCTTTACATGGAAAATTTTTCGAAAATTTTGATTTTCTTGAAAATGGCTCTAACGATTTTGATTAAAATGTCATATGTTTGAGATATTTTTATGACAAATGAAATGTATATCTTGAATTTTATGGCTATAGCCCCTGTAGTCGTATTTACTCTGGACGACTTTTGCATAACTGGTAAACCGTTAGAGATAAACCAAATCGTACTATACAAAAATGTAGATCTTGCTAAAATACACAATTTATGTCCATAAATTTTCTGTAGGGTGAACCATTTCGGAGATATTCCTTGTTATGTGTGTGAGTTTCGGAAAACTTAGAACTTTCGTGAAAAGGATCATCGTTGTTCATTTTTTATATGTTAAGTGGGCAAAGGCAACGGAATCCCAAAGCTTTAAAACATTTGACTATCGCACAAAGCCTACTGTATTCTAATATTCCCCTTGTACCTACAAGGAAATAAGCAATAAGATAAGTTATACAAATGTTTATCTTAACGCGAAGAAGATATAGGAATAAAAGTTTGCAAGAATGGTTAGTACAGGAGTAGAGAGAGTCATGTGAGTGCAACACACCAGATTTTTAAAAGTAAGTCTGCTTCTATTAGGAGATACAATGTCTTTTTAGATGCTAAAGCTTCTTTCGACATCCACAAAAACTAGTGGGGCACATCTTGTATTCACTCCGAATGACAATTCTACAAACGTGGCGAAATCCTCAATGTCCAGATTCTTCTGAAGACTAAACTCAAGTTTGTCTTTGGCAAAACCATTTAACTGCTCCCACACGGAAATAAGAATATCCCACTGTTTCTCCTTTTCCAAACCTTGTTCTTCTAATAGATTAATAGCTGCAGCCAGGCACTTGTAACTATGGGCACAATATAGTTCTGTCTGCAAATTATGTATTTTCTCCGATAACAGAAGTTGCTGTGCTTTGGACATTACACCTGCGTTGGCTGGATCCAAAGAAAGCACAAACTCTTTAATTTTGTCAACATTCTCACACAACATAGCAGCACACTCGAATCAAGATCCCCAGCGAGTAATGTCCGGGAAATTTGGAAGGGGCAGGTCAGTGGTTTCCTTGCAGATCACAACACGATTCGGAGCTTTCAGCAGAATTTTCTTCGGGGCAGAGATGAACTGATTTGCGATTTCGCATTCGTTCCTTATGGATTCACAAACCCTGTGAAAGGCATGAACCAAGCATGTCACATGCTTCAACTTAGGAAATAAAGGCTTCAATAATTGGTTAACAGTTGAAACCATGTGTGGAGCCTGGTTCGCAATCACAAAAAGCAGTTTTTCAAACTCGATACCAGCAGTCCAGAGTTTTTGACAAAAGTCCATAACTGAATTACTGTACTGGCATTGGCTTTCTGCAGCTCATACATGTTTAACAATATGGGCTTAACTTTCTCCCTTGCTAAGGGAAAAACTAAAATGTTCAAAACATATCGTTCCATTGAGTCTATGGTTTCATCCACAGTGATTCCCACACCGCAGATACTTTTTCCTTCATTCTTTGTATGGTTTCTTGGTAAACAGGCTCCATGAAGTTTTTTCTTAAAGTACTCTCTCATTCGGCATTCACATCTTTGTGTATTTTTCAAGAAATCCCTTGAAGTCTGCATGTTTCACCTTATTGAGAGAAATTCCTGTTTGTGTAAGAGCTGCACACAACTCAATGCTGATTTCCTTAAAATTTTGACTTTTTATAGAACTATGTTGAAACGCATTTTGTAATAGAAGCTGTTGCGATTTGTTTGCCTGAAGAGCCTTGTTCATTTGTTGCTCAGAGCTGGAAATGTGCTGTTTGATGCGATCTCGCTGGTGTTTTTCATCTAACGAAATTCCTGAATCGCAAATAGTACATCGAATAACAGTTCCATCTGTGTCTATGAAATCTTGTTTGAATTCCTGAGTCAGAACAAGAAGTCGAGCACTGGACACCTTTAGCACAGTAAAATCTAGTAATACACTTGTTTAGTAATGTAACAAAGGACTAACACCAGTCCACTTGCTAACTCAATGTGACTGTTACACAATTCATTCACTTACTGTCCATACTCTTATATAACACCGAGACAATTACCAGAATGTTCTCATTCATGCTGGAACTGCAGTCTCAGCGATTTCTAGTAGCGTTGAGCAAAACCCAGAGTCAATTCTTGGAACTACGCGTGTACGGTTACTGCTGTCTCTGCGTACACGAGCAACAGACTACTGATTCTGGTGAAATTAAAAGGATAGAATGATATACAATGACAATGAGTCATTGCCAGTTGCATTATTACGAACTGCTTTATAGCGGTAAAGCAAGAGAAAGAGGATTTGTCGTACACAGTTATTTTCCATTGTTGTAGGTGTGCTTTCAACTCCCGCGCAGCGTTTACTGAAAGAGTTAGGCTTACTCTTCGTATGTTCACAGCAAGCAGAGGAGATGTTAATTAACAGTTAAATATTTGATATTGATTAAAATCATAGAGTAAAATGGAAGGGAAAAATGGGGGAAAGAGAATTATGGGTATGATTGGGGGAAAAGGGATAAAGCTACCCAAAAAGGGAAAAAGGTGCATGAAAAATGCCTCTTTCGGCAACTAGAAACAAAACTTCACACTGTGTTATCTTTCCGAGGAGCTTAAATTTACCCTAAGGAAAAAGGTGCGCACATAAAAATCCTAACCCTGGTCATCACATTCCTTGAACAACCCACATGTCCGTAACAATTCCTTTTTACTATCTATTGCAACTGAAGTCGTGTATCCATTAACAATTGCATGATATTTTCTTGCATACAAACATAGCTTGAGTTTTGTAAATCCACTGGAAAAGAGTTCAAACTCAGGATGAAGAGAACGCTTGATTCTCAATTTTGAAATTCATTTGTTTAACAACAAGGCACCTGGCCATTGGAATCAGTTTTAAAATAAGCTTCACATGTCTGATAATGTGCCTCTGAAGTCTTATTTGTCAGATGTAGCAAACCCAAAATTAATCAAATTTAAACCCTGTGTACGTCAGCGCGTGCGTGCGAATTAGAGGGAGAGGGAGAGAAATCAAAACGTGAAGATTTAATGTCGGATAAATACCTCATTTATATTTAAATTGTGGCTATTTTAAGGACGCAAGGCAATTAACCCTTTGCATAGGGCAATGCCTTTTTATGGTTTATTTACTCGAAAAAATCCCATAGAGATATAACTAAATTTTATATTTGAAAGACATGACATAAATCTTAAATTTTCTGTACAAGCCGAGAAAGTATTTTATCCTCTTTTAATTGCAAAGCCTCAATGGATGAAATTTATTACAGGAAAACTTTGGTAACCTCATTTACAACAAATATCTATTTTGTAGCATTTGTGTTTCCAAACATAAGTGCTACTATATGTTTGAGAGGTAGAATTGGAACTGAGAAATCCAATCCTACAGCCGGGATATGAACCACAGCCCCTCCAGCTGTGGCATTGGATTTTTCATTCCAATTCTACCTCTCAATCATTGCCCACACACGGTTTGTGTGTTTAAAAACACCAGCAGTAAGTTTGTTGGCATAAATAAATAATAATTACCTACTACTATGTTTAAACTTTGTACATACTAAAAGTAACTTAATATGTATAAAAGTGATAAATTCTTATTTTTCAGTATGTTCTCATCCGAAAAAAAATGTAATATTCATATACACAAAAAATAATAATGAAAATGTTACATTCAGAAGCATTGTTAAGAAACGATTTTAATATCAATACTCAGAACCTTATCGTATACTTCATTAATACACTCCTTCACTGTGGAAGGATGCCTTGTTTAACATTTCGGATCTCCTACTGTGATCACGAATTTTCTTGATAAGAAGATAGAAGTTTAGGACAGTGTCTTTAAAATGATGTTACATTAATAGATGTTTCATAAGTAACGTCGGCAGCCACCGTAGTGCAATGGTAGAGCGTCTGCCTTAGGCGCGGGGGACTTGGGTTTGTTCCTCGGTGCCGGCGAGGGTTTTTTTTCCCCGCTGGAAGGCCTGGTCCGGGGTGATGCCAACCGAATAGCTATCTCGATCGAAAGGTAGTATCCCCAAAAACGTCAAGTAGCAGCCTTACAGTCGGACAAGTCGGCGTGCGATCCCCGTCACCTCCATCTTGCACTCCTGTGCAGGGTTGCCAACTTTTAAAAGCAAAACTATCGTATCGGTCACTCAGACACCCCCGCTCCTCTTCACCCCGACATCTTGCCCCTAGAGCTATTACTGCTCATCCGCCGCTCTTGGGTGGCTCGCAGACTCTGTCAGAGGCACCGCACACCGCACAACCTAGCGCTTCTCAGGCGTTTACGCCACGAGGTGCGTCTCCGACTGCGCGAGCACAGAGTGTGCGCGTGGGAGGACACGATATCTCGTCTGAACCTGGGTGACGGCGACGTGTGACGGATTGCCAGACGACTCAGAAACCGAGGTGGGTCCCAAACATCCCCAATCCATGGCACCCAAGGCCTGGCCTACGAACCCCAAGCCGAAGCAAACGCGTTTGCTGAATACCTGGAGAGGATCATGCGGCCGAGAGATAACCCGCAGGACCTAGACTTCTCCGACCGTGTCCGTCGGGAGGTACGTCGATATCTCCGACGTCCTCCTGAGGAGGCCGATTGGCTTCCCGTCGTGAAACCCAGTAAAGTCCAGGGCGTACTCCGAAGCCTCAACCACAAAAAGGCCGTGGGGCCTGACGGGATAACACCTGTCATGCTCTACCACCTTCCTTTCAAGGCCATGCTCTACCTGACTAAAGTTTTCAATATGTGTCTCGCCCTCAGCCACTTCCCACGAGAGTGGAGAGAGGCCCGGGTGATTTGCATACCGAAGCCAGGGAAAGACCCGGTCCATCCTGCCAACTACCGATCCATTAGCCTCCTACCCGTACAGTTGGGACGATGGTTTTGTGCCGGTGAAGACTGTGTGCGCGGTGGTAAAATTCCAGTTGCCGAGCCTGCACTCCCGCGCATGCGCATTGTATTTAAATGGTCAGTATGCTTGAGAGCCTGGGCTGAATAACATACGTCCGTCTTCTATCGTTCGGTGCAGCACGTTAAGCTTTTAACATTGGAAACTCTGATTAATCGAATTGGTGATTAGTGTCTTGAGTCTGTGTGTGCGCGTGTAAGTTTGCGCGTTTAAGTTTTTGTTTATTAGACTAAAATGCCTCCCATTCAAAGCAAACTTGGTGGGAAAACGCTGCATAGCCAAACACGTGAGGTTATTAATAATGTTCATTTCTTCATGAAAAAGAAGCTGCTTCTGGCGATGTGCTAATACCACTGAAGAAAGTGCAAGAGAGGGTGAGTGCAGCAACAAAGGTGCCTGAGAGGACAATGCGAAAAATAATTAAAGAAGGGTAAAAATGTGAGGAGCAAGGGACTTCCTTCGGAACACCCGGGAAGACACATCGTGTGCCAAAAGGGATCACTGATATTGATGACTTTGATAGGTGTGTAATTCACCAAACAATTTACAATTTTTATATTCAGGAGAAAACAGTGCCTACTGTCAGAAATCTACTCCTGAAACATAAAGCATCCATTAACTTTAAAGCGGGAAGTACGAGTTTAAAGACTATATTACATGACATGGGTTTAAAGTGGAAGAAAACAAGAAACAATAAGATTTTGCTACAGGAAAGGCATGATATTGGAGATTGGCGTGTGTCATATTTGCGTGCCATAAAAGCGTTTAGAGACGAAGGAAGGCCCATTTTCTATGAAGACGAAACATACCTTCATAGCAGCCACACAAGACCATATAACTGGTGCGATGACAGTTCCTCTGGTTTATTAGCACCTGTTGCAAAGGGACCAAGAGTCATTATAGTCCATGCAGGAGGCCAATTGGGATTTGTTCCTGGTGCATTTTTGATGTTCCAGTCAAATAAAAAAAACCGGAGACTATCACGATGAGATGAATGGCAGGAACTACAAAAAGTGGCTGTCTGTAAAACTAATTCCTAATTTGCCTCCTAGGTCAGTTTTAGTGATAGACAATGCTCCATATCACAATGTGCAGTTGGATAAGGCACCTACAAGCAGTTCCACAAAAAGTGCTATGCAAGAATGGCTTACATCAAGAAACGTGCCCTTTCAAGAACATATGCTGAAAGTAGAGCTCTACAGCCTCATCAAGACGCATAAGCCATCCCATAAAACCTACGTGGTCGACGACCTCTTAGCTATGCACGAACATTCAGTGCTCAGGTTACCACCCTATTCTCCTGACCTAAACCCCATAGAACTTATTTGGGCCGACATAAAACAATGGGTAGCAGGTCATAACACAACTTTTAAATTGCAGGATGTAATGCACTTGTGTGAACAACGTGTTGCAGATAAT
Organism: Tenodera sinensis; assembly: GCA_030765045.1. Taxonomy (NCBI): domain Eukaryota; kingdom Metazoa; phylum Arthropoda; class Insecta; order Mantodea; family Mantidae; genus Tenodera; species Tenodera sinensis. The sequence goes on from CM060967.1 coordinate 76,483,301, forward strand.
AGTCAAGAAAAGTGGAAAAATGTATGTCTGCATGTTGAAAAGATTGAAAATGACTATATTGAAAAAGAAGGAATCTTCGAAAATGTAATAGAAAGCATTATAGTACAAGTATCAGGAGACTGTGAAAGTTCTTGCGAAGGAGAGGAAACAGAGGAAGAAAATGAAGAACAACACGATGGCGATAGTGATCTGTCAGGAATTGAATGTTTGCCAGATGATTAGAATGCCTTGTTGACAAAACTGCGCGCGCGCGCGCGCGCGTGTGTGTGTGTGTGTGTGTGTGTGTGTGCGCGCGTGTGTTGGAAGAGAAGAGAAACAAACTGGACCAAATATTTAAAATTGTTTACATTAAGCTGCTGTTCCGTGATAAGTGCAATACAATACGTTCTCCTGTGAGCAGCGATATCGCCTGTCAGTAGAACCATCATGAACATTACAGTGAGTCCCATATTTTATTTATTTATTTATTTATTTATTTATTTATTTATTTATTTATTTTGAAACATTGTTTTCTATTTTGTATACCGCTTACATACATCAAACTTACACGAACACAACCCTCGGGCGGGAGTCGAACACGCGGTCCTACACACGACGGAGCATCAGCGCCAAACAGCTGTGCATATTAAATGTATCCCAGCTGCGTCCCGTCTGTTATCTTCCAGCCAAGAGGGGTTCTAGCCATCTTGCTTTCAGCAGCTAGCAGAAGATATTTCGCTTGAGCATAGACTCTCTTCAATGCGTGAAGAAAGTAGGTCACCGGCACAAAAGTATCGTCACAACTGTACTCTCGAAAGTATTCGAGAGGCTAATACTCGCCCGCTTTTCCCCAACTTTAGGGGACATTCAAGTCATCCCACCCCATCAGTTTGGGTTCCGGCCTGGCCACTCAACACCCCAGCAGCTACTGCGCGTGGTGGAGGCTGCCGTCCTGGGATACCAGGACAAGGCCTACACCGCTGCGGTCTCTCTGGGCGTTGAGAAGGCCTTCTCTACGACCTGGCATGCCGGTCTCCTCCGGAAACTCATCCAACTAGAGCTACCCACACGTCTCATACACCTACTACATTCATTCCTTAAACACAGATCCTTTGTGGTCTCAGTGGCGGGGAATAAATGCACACGCAGGCCAATCCGAGGCGGAGTCCCCGAAGGTTCTGTTCTATCCCCCACGCTCTTCAGCGTCTACATGGCCGACCTACCTACAGAGCAGCACGTCAACATAGCTCAGTATGCTGACGACGTGTTGCTCTACTCAACAAACAGACACCCTAACAGAACCTTCCTCCCAATACAGCAACACCTCCGCCTCATCCAAGAATGGTGCAGGCGTTGGCGATTGTCCACTAACCCGGAGAAAAGCCGCGCCATACTTTTTACTAAGCGCCGATTCCCCGCCAACCTCCCCACATTCACCTATCTGCGAAGAAGGATTGAATGTGTAAACTCCATCTCCTACCTGCGAGTGAAGCTAGATAAAGGCCTTAGTTTTCGGGAACACATCAACGATCTGTCAGCGCGGGCCAGCGGGGCAACTGCCTCACTGTACCCCATGCTGCGGTCGGGGATGCCAATTCCCCTGAAGCTACCCTTTTTCGGGCTCTCATAATCCCACTCCTCCTATACGCCTGCGAAATCTGGGGCATGGCCGCAGATTCTCATCTCCTGCGTCTGCAGCGCATACAGAACAGAGGACTTCGGATAATCTATTCTGTATGCCGCAGATTCCCTTCGAGACTACTGCACGAAGCCTCGTCTCTTCCGTACGTGGAGGACGAAATCAGGCGCCCGGCAAACAAATTATACGACCAGATTCCTCAACATAGGAGTGCCCTGGTTAGGTCTCTTGGGAACTATAACCCCACTGAACGCACGCGTGTGGGACACCGGGTTCCCCGCATGGCTTGCGGGCATCCCCGGTAACGAAGGAGACACCCCTTCAACAGCGAAAGCTGAACACCACGACAGTCCTCCAAGATAAGCTTGGATTCAAAATTCAAAATTTTACGAACCTCCATATTTGGACCTCTACACCAGCAGTGCCCAACGGAAGTTGCACACTGAATAAGTAGCCGCTGAGGAGCATAATCTTGCTACCTCCTTACAACCCACTACCTCAATTTTCACCCGCCACCCTGCAAAACCCCACATCCCGTCATAAAGTGGTTAAGCCCTTAAAAGGGCAGGTACACGCATGACACACCTCGGGCTGTTCTCAGCCTGCCAAATAGCGTCGTCGTCGTCGGTCACTCAGAATTATAGATTTGGATTCAAAATTATCGTACATCTTAAACCAAATGCTACAATAATAAAAAATCAGCACAACAACTTTCAATATGTAATAGTATTGATGCTTATGGTATCTACTTTCAAGATTGATGACGACAACCAGGATTACAGCTTTCGCACTTAGTTTTCTCACACTATAAATCTGAAAGTTCATCTTCCTCAGCTGTTGCAGGGGTATACAAATTTGTGGTTGACATAGACTTCAACATCTCCTCGGTGACTTGGAAATTTTCAGATCCCTCCCCCCCCCCACATTCTTTCATAAGTTGAGAGGACAGAATAAGTCCATTGACAGTATCTAGTGCCAGTCGGTTTCTGATTTTGGTTTTATTAAACCCACTTTGGAGAAAAGTCTTTCACACGAAGCATTGCTGTGGGGCGAGGAAATCACTGCTAATGCAGATTCCGACAGTTCCTTGAACTCATTATTCCCACCAAGGTCACACATGTACTTAACAGCACCGCAGAAGCTGTCAGGTTCAGGGATGTTCTTTATCTTACAGGGAATATCACTTATTGAGAATTTTCTCCACTGGTCATCAATTTTCTGGACAGCACGTTCTTCGTTGGGGTTAATAATTCTGGGCACAGTGGCAATAAGTGGATAAAGGGAAGGAGGATTGGTAGGGTATGACATGGTTGCCTTAGACAAGTGGAGACAGGCCATGAGGGCAAAGGTGGAGCCGTCTCCAAAATCGTACCTTTCTTTTAATTGGCAACATTCAGTAATAAGGAAATCACGACAGCGAGAGCACACATCTCTAGTTAGAACCTTATTTTCAATATCTAATCTACTAAGCTCGCTCGTCACTTTTACACCAAGGTATATTTATTCCAGAGGTTTGAAGTGACTTTGATCTGCAGGTTTTATATCTTTGGGATTTGTTTGCATTACTTATGTTCACTCATGTACTCGTTCAAAATGCTTTTGTAGGTTGAGGTCATCTTATAGTGTAGCACTGTGATGAGAGTCTGTTCACCTTGGAAAAGTTCATTCAAGCCGGAGAATCTTGGCAAGATCCACGGAAGAAAGTAGAAGTAAATTTTTGTGGATCATTCGTTGCTGTTAGGATACTTTCTACAGATTGCAGACGTTCTTCGTAAGCTGTGAAGTAAAGGTTTAGGGGTTCCCACTGTTCTATAATCCGATCAACCACTTGTGACAAAGACAACCACCTAGTCTGGGATGGCTTGAGGATTTTATGTGGGTGTGTATCACAAAATCCCTGGAATTCCTTCAGTTGTGCTTGCCGTTTAGCACTGTTCTTGAACACACCATAAATATTCCTGCACAAGTCTTCGAGCATTCTTGGCAACATTTTACACGCTTCACTGGTACATATATGCAGGGAGTGGCAAATACACTTGACCAGTGTGATACCAGGAAGTTCATTCTGCATCCTGTTGGCTACACCGGAATGTTTGCCGAACATGGTATTGCATCCATCACTTGCAAAGCCTTCTGAATGCTGACGTCTGCGCCTTTAGATGCAGAAATTACTGCATTGTACAGCCGTTCTGCGGTAGCGCCTACATGTGATGCTTCATTGTCATTTAAGGGGTACACATGGACTAACATAAAAAACTTCGTCTCCACCTTTTTGCATTTGTCACTGTAGTACCTCACACATATGCACAAGCTTTTCACATTGCTAACGTCAGTGGACTCGTCAATGATGACGCTGAACTTAACTTTGTTCAGTATGTCTTTTAGGGCTTCACTGGTACATTTACCAATTACATTTTTGACAATATTTGTAGCTTTAGAGCGGCCTAATTTAACTGACTTAGTTACTTCAGAATCACTATAATTACCGTCACCGAGGGCAACTAGTTTAGGCGCTAGTCGTAGGGCAATGTTGCATTTTGCCAGAAAAGCACATGACCGTATTTCAGCTTCTTTTATTTTTTGTGCTAATATACTGTACTTGCTGTCACTAGGAGCATTGTTATATTGAAACAGTGTTCTCTGTGTTGTTCCAAACCCAATGCTCTTTTGAGTTTTTGGTGCTTAGCACCTTTCGAGTGGGTTTTGACTACCGAAATTTCTGATGTAAAAATAGTTTTACACAACACGCACTGCGCTCGAAACATATCGTCTTTTACTGGCGCAATCCAACCACGGAAATCCGGATTCTATTCCCATTCTTTCCTGTACTTCTGTTTTCTGTGTCGGTTTCGTTGAACTGTCACCCCTAATTCTTTTCTTTTTTTCAGGAGTTCCACAGGTTTTTCTCTGGCCTACTATTTCGTCATCACTTTAACTTTCCATGTCACACATTGAAATAAACACAATTTAAAATCGTACCTAATGCCGTACCGCAACTGGCGACTAATAATCGGATAGCGGAATACAAACGAACAAACGAAAGCCGCGACAACGAATGTACACTTTGCTGTTCGCCGTGTAACTGGTAACTTTCAACACACGCAAGCACCGTGTTGATTGTTTAAGTAAGAAGAGCCATCCGGAAATATTGAAGCATGTTAGATAAGCGTAAGTAAGAGGGAAGTTGGAATCACATTACAGTTGGATATCAGGTTTACTTGCGTCATGAAAGACTGCCAGATAAGCGCAGGGAAGGTGAACCTTATTACTAGGGTTCGGAAGTTCATGCCCTAAAACAGTGTTGTCAAGGTCACAGACCCTTCGGGGCTAAACTGTGCAACAGCTATATGCAGAGGGCAAAACATGACGTAATACATATCAACACTAGACGCTTTATCAACTGACACCTGTTTACTTGCAAGTTGGTCGCGTCCACGAATATAACCTTTCTTGGAGTGCGTACACCTTACGAATTTTTTTCCTTCAGATTTGCCTACAAGGATAAATAGCACAGATACAAGTTGGATCTGCGAAGGGGAACAGTACATCTCACGCGTAAATAGAAAACTACTGACATAGTTATTAAAGTTGATTAAAATAGTTGCAACCTTCTGATGATTAGGCTGAGTTATAGGTACTATTAAACCTACCCTAGCCCTTGGGTTAGCATTCTCAAACAGGAAAGGACACCACTTACGCACTTACATGCCTCCCAAAGATAGATGTTGTTATTACTTTTCAATCCCAGATGTAAAAAAGTCAATCTACTTTGAATGAATGAATAAATAAATAGGAGAATAATTACACGGTATTAATAATAGTGCTTTTAATACGAACTTGTATTGGATATAATCTATATTTATATAAAAAGTAAATAGCAGCTTTCAAATCCTGTTATACCTTAAATGAATATTCTTTGCTATTTTGATTAAACATAACAGAATATTTACTTGTATTATCTGCAAACATGTGAAATAACACGAAACATTATTAGTAACAGGGGTTGGCGATTTCCTCCAAAATTAAAGGAAAGGACTACATGCAAGTTGTTTGAAAACTACTGTCCTTAAAGATACGTATTTTAGTGTTAAGCGTTTGCATAATGACTTTAAGACAATCTTAGTGAAAACCTAAGTAAAATACCACATGTCACACATTTGTAGGATCAGTTACTTGGCATATTTTTCAACTCCTTTTCAAAATTTGGCTTACAAAGACAGATTCTAAGACTGGATGCCAAATTGCTATCCGAGAGTCTGTTTCTGTGGCGAGTTTTCAGAAGCTGCATTATAGAGAAACCCTGTTCACAAAGGTAGGTACTGCCAGACATTGCCATACTTTTTGCTGCGTTGGGAATCAAATTTGGGAAACACATATTATGAAGTTTCCGGTAGAATTCGATCAGTGCGTCTGAGCATGAATTGTCAAATTTCTCATGAAGGCGACTCACGCTGTACTTCTATCAGCTCCAGCTGAACTGCTGTATTATTTACTTTATCTATTTCATAATGACTTTGCATGTTGTATTTTAATGCAAGATACTGGTTGCATATTAGGTACTGAATACTACTACCACAACTTTGCAAAGGAATTGTTTTCCCATTCGAAACATGGGAATCCAAATGACTCATGTCTGTGCTCTCGGACGCAGCCATTGCTCTGCCTGCATCACACGGAAAACTGGACTGAACTGGTTTCTAACGGTCTGGCCCTCTATGCCCAGGGCACGGCGACTTGCTCTCTCTGTGGCATTGCCACTCGGGGCCACGATTGACACCACTGCCCTAAAAAACACTGAAATATGCATGCATATATGCTCTTAAAAACTTGAAACTATGCCAAGAAATATGCACTATTTAATTAAAACAATTAATGTCCCTTTGCAGTAGACAAGACGAGTTAATATAAATAATATATAAAGTTACCTTATTTCTTAGAGGTTGAAGCAGAAGTGGTCCCGCCGCTGGTATTAACTGCTAAATTTCAGTTCACAACCAACATTTTGCTCAAATTTTCAACTGTAAAACATATGTTGTCTCGCAAAACACTTTTGTAACATGAAAAACTTCTCCACGTCACAAGATGTTATCGGAGCATATTTAAATGATGTTAACTGCTTCACAGAGAGAGTGAAGTCCTTTGGTATGACAGATGGTTTTCTTTTGAGGATGTCTTGAATATCGCACATCTGTTTATAACCAGAACTTTTTGAAATTATATAATTCACTCTCTCTTTCACTTTTTGTCCTATGCTACCAGGAACCGATCTTTTTCAAAGACAGCAAGTGATTCATGCAAAGGAGATCCTACAGCTTCCAATTCCGTTATGGCTGTTGGTAAGAAAGAAAAATGGGCACATATGAAACTAAGATCCTCTTTTAATCCAGTGCCTGACAATATTTTCCACAGGTTCTATCGAAGTATCATTCGAGTCCAATGAATTAACAACCTCTTCGACTATTTCTATGTGCTCAGCAAAATATAAAACTACATCGACCCATGTTCCCCATCAAATTAACACTGGTGCAGGTTAGATGCTGTTGATCTAAACAACTTAACTCTTTTAGAAGATTTAACAAAAATTATCTTTGTACTGGACACAACCCTACCTATAGGAAAGAATCACGTATTGTCTCAGAAATGCGATGAAGAGCGTGTGGCAAACAAGTTATATGAATTTAGTTAGGAAAAATGCCTTTCGGAGTTCGTCCTGATTTTACCATATAAGGACCTGTATCAGTAACAAATAAAAGTAACCCCATAGTAATTTCAAAGAGTCCATCACAAACAATTAACCAATCTTTGGTACACGCGACGACTGCTATAATAATGATGATAATGATAATAATGGTTATAATAATAATAATAATAATAATAATAATAATAATAATAATAATAATAATAATAATAATAATAATAATAATAATAATAATAATAATAATAATAATAATAATAATAATAATGATGATGATGATGATGATGATAATAATAATAATAACAACAATAATTAATAATAATAATTAATAATTAATAATAATAATTCATAATTAATAATAATAATAATAATAATAATAATAATAATAATAATAATAATAATAATAATAATAATAATAATAATAATAATAATAATAATAATAATAATAATAATAATAATAATAATAACAATAATGACATGAGAAGAAGAAGAAGAAGAAGAAGAAGAAGAAGAAGAAGAAGAAGAAGAAGAAGAAGAAGAAGAAGAAGAAGAAGGAAGAGGAGGAGGAGCAAAAGAAGAAGAAGAAGAAGAAGAACCTCGGTAACGCCATCCTGCAGGCGAATATGTTATGGATTTCATTTTCCACCACAGTTATGTTAACAAATTAAATAGATACGCATTTAATATAACTTCATCTCTTGTATTATTGCCAGCGTTTTCTGTTATTCCACCTCGTGTTCCATAGCCTGAGGAACCTCTCGTATAAAAGAAATAAAAACATGAGTGTCTAATAAGAAGCTAATTTTGAATTACAGTATACACTTTTTCATAAGAGTGTATACATATAAGCTCCTGGTACATACATACCATAAAAGAGTGCAAAACAACATAGGGGTGCTCTTGTGGACCACCTGTTCAATACGATAAAACGGTTTCGCCGCCTTTGTTTTTGTGCATCTGCCGGCACCAATCCTGAAATGTTCTAGGCGTCTTTTTCACACCTTGCTGTTTAGTACTACGTTTCAAATTCATATACAGTTGCCCGAGTTGTGTCGTACACCTGGGAGAAACACGTACACTGGAGTTAAGTTCATTGCATATTTTCTCTCAGACTACATCTTTTTCTTTCAGCTTTAGACCGTCGTCCATTTTGCACTCCGTAATGGATTTGTAACGGGTGATCCAAAAGACTGTGAACCGGTTGCATTGTGTTTTGTCTGTACGGGTCCTCTGCGCTCGTCGCCGACTGTCGCTGTCACAGAACAGCGCGGATAAAACCATACAGCACTTTAAAAACTACTTTTAAAGGCTTTACTTACCAATATGATTATAGCAGATGCTGAAACTGGGCACGGTCGTTGTCCATAGGTTTTTGGCGCCTCTTTAGGAAATTATTCTCACTCGCCGTAGTTCACGTTGAGAAATGCTGGCAATTTCCTGGCGGATATTTTGTTTTAATTCTTCCAGGGTGTGTGGGTTTGTCTTGTACACTTTATGCTTTAAGTTACCCCAGAGATAGAAATCGCAGGCGGTTAGGTGGGGGGGGGGCCGAGGGGCCCACAAATTTCTACTAATAATTCTATCGTGAAACACACTTTCAATTGTTCTCATCGAAAGATTGACTGTATGAGCTGTTGCAGAGAGTTGTTGAAAAAAGGCAAAATCACGCTCCCTGTCGGTTAGTTCTCTAACTCGCCTACCACCTAGGCGGCCCGGGTTCGATCCCAGGGACCCGCATGTGGTATTCGTGGTGGACGAAGCGGCGTCAGGGCGGGTTTTCTCTGGGTGCTCCGGTTTCCCCCGCCATCTCATTCCACCGGTGCTCCATCTTCATTCCATGTATCATCAGTGTCACCGCCTGCGGTGTCGTAGTAGTAACAGCGGGCGTTAAACACTACAACAACAGTTCTCTAAAAACAAAGGGCGCATAATTGTATCCACGCATGTACAGGCGACAACTGTTGACTCAAAAAAATCATAATAAATACACGCTGTGCAGTAGAAAACAATTGCTGAGCATTATACACCTTGTGACTAAGTACAGGACTAAATAAAGCACACTGGTAATCATGCAGCCGCACGATATCGCGTCAACTCAATACTGACTGTGAGCAGAGCAGAGAAAAACAAGTGATGCTCATGACCGTGCGCATATCCGCGTTCACAGTGGACAAACATCGCGTAGCGGTTCACATGTATTTGATTACAGCACAACTACTAATTCTTTTTCAAAAGATGAGGCATTTGTGCCCCTAGCTTTCTCATTCATTTTTCACTTCCGTTGGTATCTTGGTCAGGAAACAACGAAACTAACCTGACACTAAGTTAAAAAGTTCTTGTCTGCTTTTAAGAAACCACCAATCAGAACGTAGCGTTGCAAGGAAAGGGAGGAGAAAAGCGCACCGGAGCGCTCTCAGAAGTACACTCGGCGCCAATCAAGAACGAGATTGACAATTGGTAACCACGTGGTGGAAAGGTGTAAATGAATCGGAGAGGATGTGTACGTCATTGCGGTCGTCATAGCAACGACAAGAGAAACCAATTAGAGCTAAGACGTTTCCATAGCAACGCTAGACGCGATACCAATGTTGTCGGTATTTAACTCGTGATTAGCATGTGGCTGGCCAGCAATCCAGCAGTAACATAAACTGTGCGTCTTATCTTCTATTTTCACTGCAATATATACAATGCCTCCTTCCAGCTCCAGTTTGCAATATTTCTATCAGTTACAGATCGCCTGTGTACTAACAGGTTGGCTTGCTTCATTATATTTATATGGTTATTTGTCTTGTATTTACGTATGTCTGAATCTGTGTATCTGTGCGTACATTGTGAACATTAGCAATTGTCATACTCGTTTAATAAATATTTAACCATGTCCACAAATATTGCCAAAGACAGCGTAATAATCGAAAACTTTACGTGCTCGAGAAGTGAACAAAGCTGTGTTTGGTAAGGTATATATCCCAATTAGAAGACTCTGAAGTCAGTGGTATTGCTGCAGATCTGTCTGTCTGTCCGTTCGGCAGTATTTCTCTCTCTCCCTCCCTCCCTTTCTTTCTTTACCTGATTTCCTTCACCTTACATAGGACTTACCTCCAGGACCTTACAAGCCTGTGCCTAGGGTAAGACGCCTGTTGGTGGGCACAGAAACCTGTGGACCGGACAGAGTAAAGACCTGGAAGCGGTTGGTCAGCGAAACACCAGGTATGAGAGTGAAGGAGAGGATAATATGAAATGCAAGCGAAATCAATGATTGGAAAGGTGATAATGGAGCAATTGGTGGAATGAGTGGCGGGGAAACCGGAGAAAATCCGCCCAGACAGCACTTCGTCCACCACAATACCACATGTGGGTCCCTGGTATCGAACCCGGGCCGCCTAGCTGGTAGGCGAACGCTCTAACCGGAGCATGTTAAAATTGTTTAGCTTCCCCTTTCCTAATGTAATCAGATTTAATTAATTTAGGCCGAAGTAAAGGGTTACGTTGGACGAAACAACAAAGATTTGACCGTGTTGTCTGTAATAAATCAACAGAAGAGGCTCTAACAGCAGTAAAAGCTGAAAACTGAAAACGTGGTTACTCATACAAAGGGCGTATAAGTGCAACATGGGAGAGCGAAGGAGTTCTGGAAGAAAGGAGGGAAAAGCTTATCAATTCTAGCAACAACAGCAATGATGCAAGCGATTCAGATATCAGCGGTATTTTCCCGTTACAATATTTCACAGGCATGCCTCTTTTGTTAAGGAAATCTTTATATGTATTTACTTGCATGTTCTATCCTTTGCATATAGATTCACTATTTTACTACTGTTTACGAATATAAATATACCCGCTCTACATTCCAAACGCAATCCAACCGCCTTCTTACACGTAATCCTAACGCGCTATCCACGTGATCGCGACAAGCGGCAACGTTGCTTTTCTTTCATCGCGAACTGTCAATCCCTTACTTGTTTGGCGCCGATTATAATCAGGTTGGTTCACAGCCTTCTCGCTCATGGTTATTCGTTGTTCTCTCTGACTTTAAGATTAAGTTAGTTAGTTTTTCTCTGGAAAAGCTTGATGAAATGCAAGTGGAGATCACTTTTGACGTCCTTTGATGCAACCGGCTCCTAGGACACATGGTGCAAAAGAATTGATGAATATTTACGTTAGAGATAACTGATTTAGAAAAAACGGAGAAATTGAAATACGACTGCTTAGCAAAGATATAACACAAGAGTGGATCTTGTACAAGGTTAGTAAGTGGAAAAGAAGAATAAATTAGGATCAGGAGAATTTACTCACTACATCTGACCAAATCCCCCCTCCCCAGGGGCCTACTACGGTAGTTGCGGGTTTGGCGCACCTGGGGTCCTGAGCGATACTCTATTGGGTTTCTCTAAGGGGTGAGGGTGGAAGTGGTGACTGGGTAACCGCGTAATTCCCAGTCTCTGGTTATTATGTAGGGCCTGTGTTCGTATCCACTGATAAAGGTCAGTCCCGGGGAGGGGCCATTGCATGAGCTGATGCACTCCTGAAGGCAATTGGGTCCCTCTGTCTATACACTGGGAGGTTTGACCCTAGGGTGACCAAGATCTAGGCCAGGACTCTCACCTAAGCCGGGGTGGAGCCTAGGATGTGAGCATGCCATCGGAGACATTTGCAATGGTGGAGGATTAAATCACGTGAAGATCAATGTAAAGGAAGTAGCTGAGTCGAGTGGTTCTCACTACTTAGTCATTATTAGAACAGAGGAAGGACGGAAATTTACTGCGGTGAATCCATTTGTAATACAGAAAGGTCTTGACAGAAGCTGGCCCAGTGAATAACTGCACTAGATCAAGAAATGGCACGCTCCTGGTTGAAGCTAATTCAGCGTTCCAGGCAGCCAACGTATTAAAAGCCAATTTGTTAGCCAGCTATCCGGTTAAAGTAGAGACACACAGGACCATGAACTCTTCGCACGGTGTGATAAACACTCGTGCTTTGGACGGTATGACCAATGAGGAGATTCAGAAGAATTTAGAACAACAAGGTGTGACATCGGTGTATCGAGTTCAGCGGAAAGAGCATGGCGAATCTCGGCCCACAGGGATCCTGTTCCTTATCTTTGATAGAATAGATCTCCCACAAAGGATTAAGGCAGGGTATGAGGCCATTGAAGTTAGGCCATATATACCGAACCTGCTCCGCTCTTACAAGCGTCAACGCTTTGGACATACCAGCGCTTTTTGTAATGGTACAGCTATCTGCGCAGACTGTGGAGCCATCGCACATGACGATGCATGCACAACACCCAGTTGAGTAAACTGCAGGGGGGAACATCCATCTAGTTCCCGAGAGTGTCCCCGTTTTATGGAGGAGAAGACCATCCAAGAGATACGGATTAAAGAGAGGGTGTCCTTCTCGGAAGCCTGAAAACTCATGCGTTTGCGCCAGCCCTCTATCCCGAAGACGGGTACCTATAGCTCGGTTGCAGCTAAACCGGTACCTCGGCGGGAAACCGCAACTCTAACTAGCGATACAAACGGGCGTACAACTTCAGACAAGACTGCTGTAGCTAATACAAAGACAAAGCCTTCGATATCGTCACCTAAGTCCGTAAAACTTAGGGAAAAAAGAGTCCTAGAACATCTCCTCCAAGATCCTCTTCTGAGGAATCTTCTGGATTGGACTATGATCGGCGACTTTCATCTTCGCCTGTCACAGTTTCAAATCGGTTCAAGGCAATCAAACCGAGGCTCGTAATGGGGGAACGGTCGTCTTCGATAGAGGGCATGGAGCTGAGAGATCCTGCCCATACTGGGAGAAACACAGTAGAACAAAGGTAGGATAAAACCTCTGAAAAGAGTGTAAGCCCAAGAAACAAAAAAAGGGCTAAATTGAATCGACTACCGCCTAATCCATGGCAATGGAGAGGTATCTTTGAATTTTTAGCCCATAAGGATTTTAATATGGCTAACCTACAATGTAGCATACGTGGAATTAGAACAAAACGACCAGAACTAGAACTTTTACTAAAAAATCTGATGTGTTGCACTCACATAACTTTCTGTACTCTTGTACTAACCATTCTTACAAACTCTTATTCCTATATCTTCTTCATGTTAGTTGAGTAGATATTTATACAAATTATCTTATTGCTTATTTCCTTGTATGTGCAAGGGGAATATTGGAATGCAGTAGGCTTTGAGCGATAGTCAAATATTTTAAAGCTTTGAGATCCCGTTCTCTTTGCACGCTTAACATATAAAAATGAACAACGATGTTCCATTGCACGGCAGTTGAGTTTTCCAAAACTGACACACATAACAAGGGATATCTCCGAAATGGTTCACTCTACAAAACAATTTATTGTGACATAAATTGTGTATTTTAGCAAGATCTACATTTCTTTTACAGTAAGATTTTGTCCATCTCTTACAATTTACGAGTTATTCAAAATTCATCCAGAATAAACAGGACTACTTAGGCTTAGCCAGGAAATTCAAAATATACATTTCATTTGTCATAAAAATATCTCAAACATATGGCATTTTAATAAAAATCGTTAGAGCCATTTTCAAGAAAATCAAAATTTTCGAAACATTTTCCATGTAAAGGGTAGTTTAGAGTGGGGCTATTTTCTTCAAAATGTTCGTATCGCATCCTTGACAAATATTAAACTTAAATACCAACTTTGGTTTTTAACCGACTTTTCGTTTTTTAGTTATGCTGTCCACAGACTGACAGACTGACACACACAGGACGTTTTCCGAAAAAATGCTTTTTTTGGAATCAGGGGGCCTCAAAACACATATTTCCGGTGAAATCTCGACATCAAATTTTTGGGTGGAATACAGCACTTCCTCTATTTACCAGTAGAGAAAGTAAAAAGAGCGAATCTTTGGTCGTATGTTTGCAAGAGAGTAAGCTGTGTTCACAAGACGCTTTCCAACTAAGGCGATACACGATGATGTTACACTAGAAGAGGGTGTTTCGACACATGTTGGCGCTATAGTGTTTGTCAGAGATGATGTATATATGGAATCTCTAACATTACGGTCTAATATACAATCAGTTGCCGTAACGATTATACTGCCAAACATCCAGCTCATCATTTGTAACTTATATTTGCCTCGTCCCACGACCTCTCGCACATTGATTTAGAACATCTAGTTTCCCAGTTACCAACACCGTTTCTCTTGGTGAGATACTTCAATGCACACCACCCACTATGGGGTTCAAGTCGCGCTTGTGCGAGAGGCAACCTGATCGCTGATTTCTTGCTTAATTACAACCTAGCTCTTCTCATATGGAGAGCCCACATTTCCTTCTGACTCCTTCAACAGCACTTCACACCTTGATCTTGCAGTTTGTTCGCCTCAGTTGGCAGTCTCCTTGCAATGGAATATCATCTCTTAACGCAAGATACATGTTCCACACGTATGCCTAAATGGCGCTTGGACCATGCCAACCTTTACTTGCAGTTGGCCGTGTTTATTGACAACGAGCACGACTCAGTGAATTATTTGGCGCAGCATCTCACCAAGAGGATTCTCTCTGATGCTGAACAATCTATTCCGCGGTCGACTTTCCACCCCCGTCGATTTCCTGTCCCCTGGTGGGCGCAAGAATGTCGAATGCCATTCGTGCTCGAAGGCGTGCTCTTAGGACTTTTCAGCATCACCCTACATTGGGTAACCTAATACAATACAAGAAAATGCGCCCCAGGTTCAGAAAAGTAATTAAGGATAGCAAAAAGACATCATGGAGCAAGTTTGTAGCTTATTTTAACCGACATACACCATTCCTCGGTTGTATGGAATATGATAAGGCGCGTAGTCTCGAAATCGACCCATGTACCAATTGCGAGTTTGAAAAAAGCTACAGGAGCTGTAGTTGATCCATTTGAAGGGTCCAACACCTTTGACAGTGCTTTCGCTCAACCGTCTAGCTCGGATAACTACTCCCCTGAGTTCCTTCCAATTAAAACTCAAGTGGAATCTCAAGGCTTCGCGTTTTTTTTATAGAAGCGCAGAAGATTACAATCACCTTTTCACCATAGCGGATTTAAAACATTCTCTTTCATCTTCGCGACTCTCAGCACCAGGACCAGACATACAAATGTTACAACAGCTCTCTCCTGAAGGTAAGGCATTCCTGCTCGAGGTCTATAATCGTGGTTGGGTTGAAAATTGGCGGGATGCCACCGTTATTTCCATCTTGAAGGCTAGAAGGGACCGTCATCTTCCTTCCAGTCCTGTTTCCCTCACCAGTTACGTTTGCAAGGTGATGGAACGCATGATCAATGGACGAGTGGTATGGTGGTTAAATACTTGTAACCTACTAACATCCAGAGCGGTTTTCGATAACGCCGACCATTTGTGTCGACACAGATAATGAATGGATTTATGAAAAACTGCGAAACCGTTGGCATATTGCTCGATCTCGAGAAGGCTTATGATACGCGCTGACGGGCAGTATACGTTCCCTGTAGAGTGGAACATACTTGGACGTCTACCGCTGTTCATTCAGGAGTTTATGAAAGACAGCTTTTTCCGAGTAAGGGTAGATTTGTTTTTTTCTAATTCTTTTGTTCAGGAGGAGGGAGTTCTTCAGGATTCAGTACTATCACGCTTTTTGCTATAGCAATTAACTCCATCTGTAATTTTGTTTCACCTGGAGTTTTGTCATGCCTATTCGTAGACGACTTCATCGTCTATTGTGCTTCTCAGTGCCCGGCGTTCTTACAACGGCACCTGCAGCAATGTTTGGACAACCTTCGAGAGTGGAGCTCAAAAAAAACGTCTTCCGATTCTCAACTGAGAAGTCAATCTGCATTAATTTCTGGCGCCTTAGGACACGATTACCACCTTTGCTCCGTTTCGGTCCAGATTTACTTCCCTTCGCAGAAGAGACACGTTTCCTGGGATTGATCTTGAACAGGAAGCTTAGTTGGTCATTCAATATAGCACAGCTAAGGGCACGATGTGACCGTTCCCTGAATGTCTTGCGGGTACTAAATGGCAAATCGTGGGGATCGGATCAGACAATATTGTTGCGAATGTATCGCACATTGGTCCGGTCCAAACTAGACTATGGGTGCATTGTTTATTCTTCAGCACGACCATCTGTGCGGAGATTAGATGTAGTCCATAACAGGGGCATACGCAACGCAATAGGAGCTTTTCCAACAATCCCAGTTCTCATTATTTACGCCGAATCCGCAGAACCTCCTCTGCAACATCGACGTGAGATTCTCTTAATAAATTATGGTTGTGTGCTTAGAAGTCGGTCTAGGCACCCAAGGTTCGCTTCTTTCTTCACCACCACGGTAAGAGAACGATATGGGATAACGAGACTTAGTCCTAAGCCAGCGGGTTTTCGTTTCCAGGAGCTTCTATGGAAGCTTGGAATTGAAATGCCAAAGATGTTTCCCAAGGGTAAGAAGCTCTACCCCCCCTTTAGTTACCTGGCACGCCCCATGCAGATCTTGGTATGACCGTACACCAGAACTGCACGATGCCTAGTTGTAGTATCCGCTTGTGTTTTTAGAATTTTTGTCTGTCTACACTGACCGACGTTTTATTTACACCGATGGATCAAGGAGCACCAGCGGTGTTGTATGTGTTTATATTTATAGAGCCGAACCGCATACATTCGGTTTCCATAACAGACTTCCATTTATACTGCAGAGCTGTATGCAATATCCCGAGCTTTTTTATATGTGCGCCGTCGTAAATTAAGTGACTGCCTGATTTTGAGCTATTCCCTTGGCACACTTCAGAGCCTTCGTGAGTTGTACAACTCCCATCCTATTGTACAATGTATCTAGGATGCCCTCCATGTTTTACACGCTTCAGTGCATTAACGTGGTGTGTGCATGGATTCCTGATCACGTAGGTGTGCCGGGGAAAGAAATGGCGGATTTGGCAACAAAGGCGGCAATCACAAAACCCAGTATTACCATCTCTCGTGTTACTTCCGAAGACTTTAGGTTTGAATTGCGGAGAGTGGTGCTGTCGTGCTGGCACGAAGAGTGGTCAGCTCTCCACGGTAATAAGCTTAAAGAAGTAAAAGAACTTCCGATAAACTGGGTAACTGCCTCTCGCATGTCTCTTCGCGAAAAGGGTAACTTGGCTCGGTGGCGAATTGGCCACTGCAATTTTTTGCATGGTTACCTATTTACACGGGACTCTGCTCCTCTTTGTCCGCTGTGCGACAACCTTTTATCAGTCCGTCACATACTGCTAGAGTGTTACTCTCTAGCGCACCTTCGAGACTACAGCTGCCTCCCAGATTTGCAGAGGTCTTGGCGGACGACAAAGCAGCGGTTAATAGTTTTTAAGTTTTTAGCGGAGTGTAACATGAGTGTGGGGATTTGAAACTTTAGGTATTTATTTGTTTTTTATGTTCTTTGACATCTTTATCACTCTTTTTTAATTTTGGCTTTTGCCACTATATTTTGTGCATTTATGTATATATTTTTTTCTTTTTTACTAGTAATTTTCCTTTTTATTGAAGTTTATATCTGGCTATTGGCATGAATTGCTTTTAAGGGCTCTGATGACCACGTAGTTGAACACCCATAAACATACATCTAACGCCTAATAGAAAACATTGGTCAACAAAATGAGGGCGATTTTATTCATCACAAATATAAAACCATTACTCTTTAGTAATTTTTCCTGCTGATTTCTAATATTTCTTTAGTCTTGCTGTAGCAGGTCATATTTCAGAGGTATGGTGTGGTCGAAATTAAACTAAACATATTTTAATGTGTATCCCAATACTGGTTTTCTGAAACATGTTTTGAAAAAACCTCCATTCAAAGCCATGGTGCGTATGACTGCCCCTTGTATGATTTGTTTGGTAAATCCCTATAGGGCATGCAACAGTAGTCAGCAAGCATGCGATCATTCCAGAAACCCTATTAAAGATTTTCCATACATTCAAAGTCTTGGTGAAAGTGCTCACCCTGCTCGTCACTGACTCGAGATTCTCTGGAAAGAAATCTATGTGTAAATGATGGAAATGTATTTTCAGTGATATTCGGCAGCCCAGTTCACTGTAAGCGTCCAAAAGCTTCTGTACTCCTTTTTGTAATCAGGAGACCTATGGTTTCCTAGGAAATTCGCGCAAAGCCACTGAAGTGACAGCCACGCTGAGGTTCCTTTTCACTGAGACAGGATTGAAAGGCCTCTTCATGAAGGAGCTCCCTAATTTGAGGACCAACTAATATTCATTCCTTCCTTCAGTTTTGAATTTCTGATTTTGGAAAACTTGTCAAGTACTAAGATCCAGGAGAATTTGTTCTGTTTAACACCTTTACGAAATTCTTCATCTGGGGAGAAAGGAAAATTTTTTGTGCGCTAATCAATGGAATGTTCTGGATACTACTTGTTCCTGGTTCATATGTGGGTCTTGATGACCATTCGTATCGAACTGTGTTCAGCAACAGCGCGACTGTCCCACAAGCACAGGAAATAGCAGTATTTAGTAAACCCTCCTTGCATACCCATCAGCATGCCAATCACCTTCAGATCATCACATCGCTGATGAGAATTATACTGCAGCTTTTCAATCAGCGCTCATATTCCCATAGGTCCCTTTTAGCTGAATGGAATGTGCTACAGGTATACTTGGCTTGTCATTCCCATTGTGCAGGACAACAGCTTTTAAACTTCTCTTGGAATAATCCATGAAAATTCTCCATTCTGCTGAGTTATAATCTTGAGACAGATTTTGAAATAGTGCACCTACATCACTACAGCAAGAAAGAGGGGCATCTGTCAGAAAGCACGTGGCTAACTGAAGGTTTCGTTTGCGATATGTCGCCACTCTGACGTCTCAATGAAGGCAGTTCTTTTCCTTTAGACCAGTGGCGGCTCGCAGTCAAAATTTTAGGGTAGGCAAAGTGTAACAGTAACAACAAACAACAACAACAATAATAATAATAATAATAATAATAATAATAATAATAATAATAATAATAATAATAATAATAATAATAATAATAATAATCCCCGTTTATCCGAAATATAGGGGGCGAAGTCATTGCGGATAACGCAAACAATATATTGTTTGGTTGTTTAATAAGAGCAGAGTGAATGAGTGTGACTTACGAACGAATTACCGCCAAAACTAAAATCACGAGTGTCGGCAGACTTTTTTCCGGGGGGGGGGGCACATGTTGGAAATTTGCAATCATATAATATTAAATCATTATTTTACTGTCAAAATTTATAGTATTTGTTGCAGATAACCGTATTAATTTGTGCTAAACAAAAATTGTTCTTTACATCAAAATTAAAATAACAGTTTAAAAGTCAGTAACTGACTGCACATTAAGTTCACCAACTTCCAAGGGGGGGGGGGCCGTGGCCCCCCTTGCCCCCGTTTCGCGACGCCCATGACTAAAATAGATTAAGAAATTGAAAAATTGTCTGACTGCAGCTTTGTGTTAAATAGCTAAAACACTCCTCTTTTCATTGTCAGTGCGCCGCGAAAGCGAAATTTGTAATAGTTCACTAATTAAGTCGGTCATACTGGTATTACAGAGTGATAACGACACGTTCGGGTCTCTGAGATCTTCGTTCGTGGAGTATGGCTGTTCGGAAAATGTCGCATAAATTCGGATTTGCGCCGGCAAGTGTTCGGACTGCTGGCAGACGCGTCTACGCATGCTCAGAGTGCATATACAGACCGAATGTTTCCTTATCCCTGTTCAAGGGCCTCGTACTGAGGAAATGGGGCCGGGCAGGCAGAGGTTAAGCTAGCCTGCTCTCCACTACCCAGGTTCCATGCGTATCATTTCTGCCGCGCGTTTCAAACACGCAGCGCCGTTTTGATGAATCGGAATTGAGATTAAAGGATTTGACCATGCGCTGGTCGTTATAACCGAGAAAACTTTTCTTGAACTGCAATTTAGGGAAAAATGACGGTTCAAATGATAAAATGCAGAATCATAGTTAAACATTATTTGTTGATGTATTACGATAGGGTAGGCAGTGCCTACCCTGCCTACCCTGAGGAGCCGCGCCTGCTTTAGACGGGAAACCAGTTCAACCTTTTCTTTGGAAAGAGAGATCGCTAACCAGAAGGATCCAAGTGACATAAATGAGAGAAAAATAGTAAACAAAAGTAACGTGTCTGCATATACGCCACAAATGAATTACACATTGAAGTATAACGACCTCTTCACAGAAACTAGAAGTGCTAAAGCAAAATTGAAAACAGATTTGAAAGCAGCTTCGCAAATACTATCGCCTATTGTCATTTCCGACGATCTTTGGTTGTTGACCAGTGTAAACTGAATATAGGAATGAAGTGAATTATTACTTATTACAAATAGTAACAATAGCAACAGCAGCAGCAACAATAACAATAATAATAAAGATAGTGATAATGATAATTATGATGATCATGATAATGATAATGATGATGATGATGATGATGATAATAATAATAATAATAATAATAATAATAATAATAATAATAATAATAATAATAATAATAATAATAATAATAATAATAATAATAATAATAATAATCCATGACGGGGCACACCTCGGGAGGGTGGATGAAGCGAATGGATCCGAAGGAGGCTGGAACGTTACTACGACAAAGCAGAGGGCAGGATACCTATATTTTCTCAATTAGAAGTACTCCGGCGTAGGCTGGCTCAGCCCAGCTCCTCTCTCACCCCTTCGCGTTCGTACTCCCAAGGAGGGTGCGGGGCTCGGAAACCGGTTTCCCTGCTCCTTCGGGCTTGTACCAACTAATGGGCGACTCCGGAAAGCACTAGGTTCGCCTTCCAATCATGGGGACAAGGTTTCCAGAGCTTATTTGTTTCCCCTGCCGTGCTGCTGCCACGACATTCCTCTGAAAGAAACCTGACGGGATGACGGGTGAAATATATTGATCAATGTAACGAGGAGGAACAGGAAATTCGGATGATATGGAAGTCCTTCCCAGTATTCGCCTGGCGACGCAGAAAAACCTCCGAAATAACCCATGGTCCAGGAAGGTCGGCCACGAAGGTCAAACGCCCGACTTCCCGAATGTGGGCAAAAAACGTTACGCCTGAGCCATCCCGCTCGGTAAGTGGTATCTTATAGAACTATCAGTCAGTTTAAGTGTTTATAAAATTAAAATTAAATCCACCCTCAAACTAAATTTCAGTAACAATATATAAGTGCAATTTACACCAATCCATTATTCAGCTTACACATTGTTGTTATTGTTGTTGAGCGCCTCCGTAGCGAAATGGTAGCGTGCCTGCCTCTGGCGCGGAGGACCCGGTTCGATCCCCGGTACCAGCATGGAGATTTTATCCCCTGTGGGAGGTCTGGCATGGGGTGCACTCAGCCTTGTTAGGGATTGGTCCCAGGGGGACCAATTGAGCTGCTTGATAGAAAAGTAGCGGCTCCAGGTCGTGAAGACCGCATAACTGACCGGGAGGGCTCGGGACGCTGGCTACGTACCACCCTCCAATACTACAACCCACCAAAGACCCTTGTAGTAGGTCGAGGTGGGGGACGCAGGGGCTAGGCGGTAAGGCGTGGCTCTTCATGGGCTGTAGTGCCGGGGCTTAGTTTTTTAAACACCAACAGTACACTTTAGTCTGATTAGAACTTTCCTCATTTATAACTTCTAGTTTGTGCTAAGAATACGATTTCTATAGAATATGTTTCTTCATATTGATGCAAACAATGATAAGTGTCTTGTTAGAAGATAGGTGAAATACTCTTACGCTAGACCATGAATGACGACCACCACCACCCAACCACACCCACCCCCACCCACCCACACACACACACAAGTATACTAGGTAAAGCTGTGGCATTGCGATTCACCATTACCCTTTCATAGTATAGGAATGAAATCAGTGGCGGCTTTGGACTAAAATAGGCGAAACTCCTCAAAATAAGATATACTACTTACCTATTTCTTGTATATGAAGTTGACTACACTAACCTTTCGGCTAGCTTACTTCTGGACAATGCCGTGAAATGGCTACCTGCTCATTTGGTCATCAGTAAGTGCTTATGAATTAAGATGACGTTGGTCTTTCTTACGTTGCTGAACGGCGGAGATAGGTATTTATACTTAACAGTAGAAAAACTTTTCCCCACTGAAACACTTGTAAACGACAGTATTACATCTGACGAAATAAGTTCGTATACCTCTTGAAATATATCTGTTCTCTAGGACCATTTTCATAATTTACATAATTTTTGAAACTTGCAGTTTAGAAATAAAATTTCTAGATCTGTTTTCAAAAATGTAATTAATGAAATATTTGGATAGAAGCTTTAAAGAATTATTAAACATTCGCGGCAAATACTGTTCCTTGCGGTAACTATATGCGACTTACAGAAGAGAATATGTATGATAAATAATAACATATACTATCATATAGATTTTTATTAGTTTTAGAAAACTTATGTGGTATAGAAGACAGATAAACATAAATGTTCACTGGGAGCAAATCTTTTTGAAAAAAATAGAACTTTCTCTAAGGTACTAGCCTGTTGATGGTGTAATTGAATTGTGAATAGGTAGACGTGCTCAGAGCAATGAAACCGAGGATTATATGTAGAAATTTAAATTACTGGAGAAACATGCTTTATCTTGATATAGCATCAACTCCATGGGAACTTAAGTTTCTAATTCATTTAAGAAAACTAACTCTTTGAGTTACTGTAATATGTGGACATCAATAAGCAAATCATGCCTATTTTAAGGAAATTCTGCCAAGGAATACGAGCAAAGGAAGGTGACATGTGATGAGGATGAAGAAACTCGAAAGTTATATGGCGATATCTGATAACACTGTACAGCACTGAAACTTGCATCTGTCCAAAAACAGGTGATTCTAATAGGTTTTCAAGCACTAATTTCAGAACTGAAATCCGTTTTGTTATATCACCTAACGTTTTTACCTTCTCTACTGGTAAGTAGAGGAAGTATTGTATTCCACCCAAAAATTCGATGTCGAGATGTCACCGAAAATATATGTTCTGAGGTCTCCTGAATCCAGAAAAAGCATTTTTGGAAAAAGGTCCGTGTGTGTGTCACTCTTGTGTCAGTCTGTCAGTCTGTGGACAGCATAACTAAAAAACGAAAAGTCGGTTAAAAACCAAAGTTGGTATTTAAGTTTAACGTCTTTTAAGGATGCGATACGAAGATTTTGAAGAAAATAGCCCCACCCTAAACTATCCTTTACATGGAAAATTTTGATTTTCTTGAAAATGGCTCTAACGATTTTGATTAAAATGCCATATGTTTGAGATATTTTTATGACAAATGAAATGTATATTTTGAATTTCCTGGCTAAGCCTATGTATGCCTGTTTAGTCTGGATGAGTTTTGAATAACTGGTAAACCGTAAGAGATAGGCAAAATCTTACTGTACAAGAAATGTAGATCTTGCTAAAATACACAATTTATGTTACAATAAATTTTTTTGTACAGTGAACCATTTCGGAGATATTCCTTGTTATGTGTGTCAGTTTTGGAAAACTTTAGAACTTTCGTTGTTCATTTTTTATATGTTGAGCGTGCAAAGAGAACGGGATCTCAAAGCTTTAAAATATTTGACTATCGCTCAAAGCCTACTGTATTCCAATATTCCCCTTGCACATACAAGGAAATAAGCAATAAGATAATTTGTATAAATATTTACCTCAACACGAAGAAGATATAGGAATAAGAGTTTGTAAGAATGGTTAGTACAAGAGTAGAGAAAGTTATGTGAGTGCAACACATCAGATTTTTTAGATATTACCCTTTTTGTGATTTGCGAAAATTCACTGCGCTACGCCTCTCCCACCGTCACAACCTTTATCAGTCGGCTCACCCTCTCAATATCTGTTGTCATTCAAGGCTGGTAAGAGTTTTATTGCAGGCGAAGTAACTTCAGGATTTTGACAAGGCGCTTAAATATGACTTCTTTGAAAGGTGTTCTTTATTATTGAGCTCATGGAACAACTGAGTGACAATTACAAGCCATCTGAATGGCGTCTTTTCATTGATTCTTCGAAGTTAAGTTTAGGCAATTTTATTACATAATGGTATCTCATATCCTTCCATCCCTATCGCTCATGCTGTCCAGATGAAAGAAACATATGAGAATTTAAATAGGTTTTGAAAGCTATAACTATGCAAAGTATGAATGGCAAATCTGTGGAGAGTTAAACGTCAAAGGGTTTCTCCTGGGAATGCAAAGTGGTTTCACCAAGTTATTTTGTTTTATATATGAGTTGGACAATCGGGCTAAAGAAAAGCATTAAGTAACTGAGTGGCCTGTAAGGAGTGCTTTAATACTGGGTGAAAGGAGTGTTAAGTATGAAACATTAGTTGACAAAGACAAAATTCGGTATTAGGCTTAATGAAAAATTTTGTAAAGGCTTTGAACAGAAAGAGTAGGTGTTTCTGGTATTTGAAAGAAAGATTTCCAAGAATAAGCGAAGCAAAATTACAAGAAGGTATTTTTATTGGCCCACAAATACGCAAATTGATGGAAGACAGGCATTTTGAAGAACTACTTTCCGAAAACGAGAAAGCAGCATGAGTGGTATTCAAGACTGTGCAAAACTTTCCTGGGAAATACAAAACCTGACAACTACAAGGAAATTGTGAACATGCTAAAGGCATATACAAGCTAGGGTGCAATATGTCCTTAAAAATACATTTTCTGCACTCGCACTTGGACTTCTTCCCTTCCAACCTGGTGTCTGCGAGTGATGAGCACGGAGAACGGCTGCATCATGATATAAGTGCCATGGAAAAACGATACAGCGGAAAAAGGTCACCTATATGCTAGCTGACTATTGTTGGCAGTTCATAAGGGAGGTTGTTGATATCAGCTACAAGCGAAAGTCTTCTCGATTTTTTTTAAGTGAGTAACATTAATAACATTTTTAAGTTTTTGCATGAAAGTTACCTAAATATGGATTGTTAATTCACTTTAACCGAATTTATGGATTCTGCATAACTTTTTCGTTACAATGTTGAGCTATACGAAATTATTTCACCTCAGGATTGATTACAATATTTTAATTACATCTAACGTATGCATTACGTTTGAAAAACATTGAAACCGATTTCTTATATAAAAAATCTGATGTGTTGCACTCACATGACTTTCTCTACTCTTGTACTAACCATTCTTACAAACTCTTATTCCTATATCTTCTTCGTTTTAGTTAAAATAAACATTTGTACAAATTATCTTATTGCTTATTTCGTTGTAGGTGCAAGGGGAATATTGGAATACAGTAGGCTTTGTGCGATAGTCAAATCTTTTAAAGCTTTGAGATTCCATTCTCTTTGTACACGTAACATATAAAAAAATGAACAACGATGACCCATTTCACGAAAGTTCCAAGTTTTCCCAAACTCACACACATAACAAGGTATATCTCCGAAATGGTTCACCCTACAAGAAAATTTATTGAGACATAAATTGTGTATTTTAGCAAGATCTACATTTTTTGTACAGTATAATTTGGTCCATCTCTAACGGTTTACCAGTTATGCAAAAGTCGTCCAGAGTAAATACGACTACAGGGGCTATAGCCAGAAAATTCAAGATATACATTTCATTTGTCATAAAAATATCTCAAACATATGTATGACATTTTAATCAAAATCGTTAGAGCCATTTTCAAGAAAATCAAAATTTTCGAAAAATTTTCCATGTAAAGGGTAGTTTAAGGTGGGGCTATTTTCTTCAAAATCTTCGTGTCACATCCTTGAACGACATTAAACTTAAATACCAACTTTAGTTTTTAACCGACTTTTCGTTTTTGAGCTATGCTGTCCACAGACTGACAGACACACACAGGGACCTTTTTCTAAAAATGCTTCTTTTGGATTCAGGGGCCTCAAAACATGTATTTCCGGTGAAATCTCGACTTCGAATTTTTGGGTGGAATACAATACTTCCCCTACTTACCAGTAGAGAAAGTAAAAAAAGTACATGATGAGAATTTTAGATTTCAGATTTGAGTTCAGCATAGCTAATGTGTACAAAGTGACTTATTTTCGTTGAGTGCAAAAACGAAAGTTGAAATTTGTTGTTCAGTGTAATCTGATAGACACAAGTAAGAACATTTACAATGTGAAAGTACACAGAGGTGGGCATGTGACTCGTGGCCTAAAAATGTCCAAAGGGGTGCACGCAATTCATAAAATGGGGATATGTTGACGTTGAATGTATGAGTCATTAAAGCAGGTTCATTGCGCACAGCGACGAAATAAAACGCGGATCCTTGTGTATAAATGTTATGTGTCCAGGAACGAACGGGGGAATAGCGCTAACGGGAAAAGCATATTGCAATATATTGCACGCAATTCATAAAGTGGGGATATGCAATGTTGACGTTGAATGTATGAGTCATTAAAGCAAGTTCATAGCTCACAGCGACGAAATAAAACGCGGATCCTTGTGTATAAATGTTATGTGTTCAGGAACGAACGGGGGTAATAGCACTAACGGGAAAAACATATAGTGCATGATAATAAAGCTATTCAGCCACAAATCTATATTACACTTCAGAACAACACGATCTAAGATCTACCATCACATGCACGCACCTTCATTATCTCTCCCTCCCTTCCCACTAAGAAGAAAGAACTTACCCTAAAATGGCACTCAATGTACTGGGTCAACTTCCTGTAAAAACCGAAAAAGATGCATTTGATTTGAACAGTTACAGATGACATAATTCATACCTCTTAACCTTCATTTTCAGCAGAGTTGCACTGGATAATCTTGTATTTGGAGAAATCTCTTTCTGCATCACATGAGAGTGCTAGAAAGAACGGAAATCATAGCAGAAAATTCTGGTTCATTTTCATCGAATTCTGGCACTTTGCCACAAAGAGTAGGTATGAGCAATTTAACGCAATGCTGTATATCCAGCCCACAGCGTAATTTTCACCTAATCTTGTCAGTGCACTCGATAACTCATTTTCAGTTATCTTCCCCATGCTTAATGCACCACACAATTACATGCCCACTGTTTTATGGACTTTGATAGCACAGAGAAATTTGTTTTAACGTAGACCAAGTTTCTTAACGTGGTGGATGAAAACAATTGTGCTTTTGTCAAAGTGGTTTAAGATCTTCTCAATCTCACTGTAGTTTGTGCAATAGTAGTATGCTGCATCAAGCCACGTACTCTAACGTGTTACAATGTGCTGAGGGGGAAAGGGAATGATGACGCCTCTTCTTTAAACTTCTGCACTCGAAGCGGAGTCTTAATAAAAACCTTCTTGGCGTTTGAAATGATTTGTCACCTCAGGTTAGTTCATTCGAACCTCTTTAGCCACTCTATGTAGGACACGTGCAAAAAGGCTACTTGTACCATAAGAAGGCGAGCAAATTCTCTCGTTCTCCTTTACCTAGGTATAAAAACTTCATCGCAGTGTCGATAACAGCAATGAAGTTGTTCCCCTGTGCAACATCTTGCACACCAACAGAAATGTTTCCCCAGGCTAATCACATTTAAGAGACTCAGCAATAATATTTGCCACATATCCGCCACCTACATATATTTTGCCGGCAATATTTATTTTCTTAACTGCATGATCGTAACTGGGAATGGGATAAGTAGTATTACCTCTCTAAGGATGTTTGAAAGCAGATACCTCTACTTTATATAAAGGAATGTTTGGTGTAACCAATGTTTCATTAAGATCCTTAGAAAACTGAGAAGATGCATTATCCGATGAACCGCTGTGTGATCTCAAATAGAAATCGCCGCCTGCTTTCCACGGCTAACGAACGGTCTGTACACACAACTTTTGTGTTTAGCACTGTAAACTGCTGCACTGTAAAGCGTTTGTCAATCATAATTTTCACTTCGCAAGGATTACAAAATAAAGTCCATTCATCAGTACTAAAATACATTTCACCAAAATTGGTAGTAATACTTCGCTACCTTGTACTATCAGAGCACTTTACATTAGGCATTTTAAAACTACATTGAAATACTCATTAACAGGCACAAAAGGTTACTGTACAGGAACACATGTGAGTATGTGTTCCTGTAGTATGTGATTGAAATAACTTTCACTCCGCAGAACAAGTAAACTGAATATCGGCTAGCTAGGACGGTGAGGAGAGAGAGAGAGAGAGAAAGAAAGAGAGAGAGAGAGATAGAGAGAGAGAGGTAGTTATTTGTTCTCCACGCACAATGAATACGAAGGTTTTGAAGTGTGAGAAAAAGAAAGTTGGTCCACTGCAATTGAATGCGGGATGGGATAGCATCATCCTTTGTGAGTAAACTGGTATCAGGCACTGATTCTCCCGCTCCAGGAATTCCAGTAGCGCAACGATGAACAACCAGCGGTGCATAGGTAGCCAGTTCCTGCAATAGAACTTCGAAGAGAGCAGTTTCGCTCAGCGATTCTCTACGATCCTAAAAGTGGGCTAAACCAATGAAAAAGTCTTAAATCTTTTCCACAGACTTTTGGGGACATTTTCCTTCCCATGCCACGTTTTACCGGTGGTTTTAGGAATTTAAAATGGACCGAACGTCTTTGAAAGATGAGGAGAGAAGCCCGCGTCTGGCAACGGCAATGGCTGAGGAAAACATTGTAGCGCTGAGAAAAATGCTTCACGAAAATAATCACATCACACCTAAAGAAATTGGGGCAGCATTGCAGATTGCTTCGCCGGCAGTTTTGAAAATCTTACATGAATTCCTTCGTGTGAGGCGGGTCACATCCTGATGGGTTCCTCCCAATTTGGCGGAAAAACAAAACCACGCCGTTGGTGTGAGAAAATGCTGACGAGATCGAAAGAGGGGACTCAAGACGGGTTTCTGACATCATCACAGATGATGAAGCCTGGATTTATTAGCTTGATCCGGTGACCAAGCGGCAGTCAGTAATGTGGATCTTTTCTGATGACAATCTGTCGACAAAAATGAAGTGTCGCCAAAGTGTCCACAAGAAAATGGCAGCCATATTTTTTTCCTAAAGACTGTTCTTGGGGCAACCATTTCTCTGGAGGAGCAAAGCACGGTTACCGCTAATTGGTACACCACAGTTTGCTTGCCAAACGTTTTTGCCAAGCTTCAAGAACGGCGACCAAGCACAGGACTTCGAGGTGTCCTTCTACAAAACCACAACGCGTCCGCACACATGGCCAACATTACCGTTCAGTTCCTGAAGTCTACAGAGGTCAAACTTACGATTCACCCACCATACGATCCCGACCGGGCCCCATGTCACTTTTTTTCTGTTCCCGATGATAAAAAATTGCATGCCTGGAAAGAGCATAAGTGCTTTCTTCCAAGCTCCTGGTTACCTGCGCGCCGCCAGTTGTTCATCCTTGCGCGGCTAGAATTTTATTTTTAGAGTGGCAGAGTCACTACCTGATACCAGTTTACTCATAAAGAAGGGGCTATCCCATCCAGCATGCAATTCGTGTGAATCAACTTTCATTTTCTCACATCTCAAAACTTTCGTAGTGACCCTCGTAATACTTTTGCTGTCTCAAATGGGCTCATTCACTTCCAGGTATTAGAACCTTTGAGACATAGACTGTGACAGCAAGTTCTTGCTAATTCCCACTGCTATCTAGTGAGGGTTGCTGAACGAACTCTCTTACGATCACATACGCAGGTGTTATGAAATTATAATTACAAAAATATCTGGTAAAAGCTTAAATACTACTTAAAATATGACTAAAAGTATGTTCTTATTCGTATATTTGGCAAAAATATCCACTAACCTTAAACAGTGGTCAAGTGTGCATTTATATGACCAATAAAAAGTAAACGATTCTGTTCATAAATGTTAGAAATATACAGAGTTTGAATCAATGGGGATGGTATTTCCCCCTCTCATTAAAGAACTTACCCGGCTCATCAAAGAAGAATTTCTTCCCTGTCAGGGCAGTATTTTTTCTTTTTACTGTAAGTATTCATTACTACTGCTCTTTAAAAATACAAGACATGGAACACTTTCGATGCAGATGGTGCATTGTACGAGTGCGAGCTGTGAGTAAGAAAAAGTATCATATTGCAAGTAAGCTAAACAATAAACAATTCTCAGGTTGTTATTTGGGTTGGCATTCAAGGTCACAATTCCAGCTATTCTGCGCCAGCAATGACAATTGCAACTGTAGTATTCAGTTCAGTTTCTTGCTGCTCACTGTTTCATTGTTAGCCAGCATCAATAAGTTTGTGACATTAAAGCAAAAATAACAGAAAGTAATGACAGTGATGTATTCCAGTTCGAATATCAGACTTCAACTTCCTGAAACATGAATATTGGAGCTTCTCAGGTAAAAACTGCAGCACTGGAAGTGGCATGTGTTAGTGAAAATAGCGAGAGTCAGTGCGTTAAACTAATTGGGGATGTGTAGACAAAACTAGATTTGAAAAATGTAAAAAGTCGCCCCTGACCTTCATAAAACAGTTTTTGGAGGGTTATATGCCTGTAGTGCTCAGAAATACAAAATCACGGTGCTCTTAAAGACAGTAAAATGCGCATTGCTGCTGTTGCTGCCGCCGCTGCCACTACTGCTGCATTTTATGTGTATAGCACACCAATGCTATTACCGCTAGTTTTACTATCATGATTGCCATAAATATAACACAAAGTTAAGTCTCCCCCAAGTCACCATGAAGTCTAATTCGAACACTGAAAATATGCTTAAATTAACTTAGGCCTTAAAAGATAAGCCAGAATAAAAATATGTCATACATATTCGAGCCCTAATGATCATATAAAATTGGACCACTTTTCATCGAAGGGAGCCTAAATACAGATAAATATGTACACTTACTGCAGAACAATATCCTTCCAGCTTGCCAAGTTTTGATTCCTGATATGAGTAATGTGCTTCAAAATGAAATTTGGTTTCAACAAGAAGTGCATGTTGCACACTTGGAACAGACGTGAGAGGATTTTTAGACACAATATTTTCCGGAAGGTAATTTGACAAAAGAAAACACATGGAACGGTCATTTAGATCCTATAGATTACGACCTGTGCGGCAACTTAAAATCCGGTGTGTACCGCTATATATCCTACAATGTATTAGAACTGAAACAGAGGATCAGAATAGTGATGCATTTGATCTGTCCAATTACTGTGCAGAAGGCATTAAACAACTTTCTTGACAGTATGGGACATGTTTGACAGTAAATAGTCCTCACGTTCAATAAGTATTGTAGTAGAAAGAATTGGTGCAATAGTAAATTAACAAAAATAGATAGCTTTGAATCCAAAAGTAGTCAGAAATTTTCATAAAGTCTGTTAAATAAAATTTCAATACTTTTTAAATTCGAGAGTTCTCATTTTAGAAAAAAAAAAAAAAAAAACTTTCAGGAAGTTTCTTAATTGATCAAAGACTATTCATCAGAATATCTAAAATGTATACTGTGGTTCCATTTAAAAGAAGTTCATCCTCTCACCTCAATTGGGGCCCACTGAGATGCTCTCCCTTAAGCTGCCTGGAAAGTCCCTACGTCCTATGAAAATAAAGTCAGCATTTAATGTGATTGTTCCATTCAAATGTTATTGCTATTACTTCTCACTTATCCTATATATTGTTATTTTTAAATAGCAATATTCAAGTAGGTACATATTATCACATTTCATTACTTTCTCTACTGTGTACTTAATATGCAGAGGAAGTATTGAATTTCATTAAAAAATGGAATATCAACATTTCACCAGATATACATACTTTTGGGGCTCTCTAAATGAAAAAAGGAATTTGCAGAAAATGTCCTATGGGCATGTATGTGTTTCTCGAAATAGCACAACCCAAAATAAAAGTTTTGGATAAATACCGAAGATTTGAAAAAAAACCCTCACCCCAAACTGCCTTTTACATGGAAAAATTTCTGAACTCTTCTGCTCTAAAAGAGTTGAAAGAATTTGATTAAAATACCATATATTTATACATATAAATAAATATATATACCGTAATTTATCACGTAATTCCCCCCCCCCCCTTTTTTTCTCAAAAAATTTGCTTGAAAACACTGGGGAGGGAATTATGCGAGTGGTGCTTCTAGGATTTCAGAAAGGAATGTAGTATTATGTGAAAGTTATATAGGTATACAGTAATTTGTGAATGAACTGGATACATACCACGGTTTCATTGGGTCTACAATGTATTGTTTCATTGTTTCTTTTCTCTGACTATTTTGAGGTCTCACTTTCGTCACTATCATCACTATTTTCATTTATATCTGGCTCAGTTAACACATCTTCATGTTCACTATTCCACAACATGTCGTCAGAACCATTAATGGCACAAGAAATACCAGTTTTGATTAAAACTCTTCTTAACAATATGACGACTTGTAACAAACTGACTTAGAAACACTTCTACAACTTCACATTTCAATTTTACGATATGTTGTGACAATAGCAATACAAGTATTTTTATGGCAAGTACTGCATCCATTGTTGTGACAGGCACCAGGCCGCTCCAATAAGAATGGGCGAGGAGAGGGAATTATGCAATGTTTAATAAGTAAATAATTTTTAGTGATGAAAAATCATAGGGGAGGGAAATATGCGAGGGGCCTAATGCAACAAAATACGGTATATAATATTTACAAGAGAAATAAAATGCACATTGTGAATCCTATGGGCATAGTTTGCAAAGATTTCCTTTGGAAACAATTTTGTAGACATTTGAAAACCTGGAAAATCATAAGATAGACACAAATGCATTGCTGCATATAAAATGTAGTTCTTCTCACAATTTATTTGTGATATCAACCATTTCCGAGGTATTCATGGTTATGGTATGAGCATTCTAATACATTTAAAATTTTTAACAGGTCATCGTTCAGTTGTGGCCCAAATGACCTTGTTGTCGACAGGCTGTTAAACCCCACACGCTCACAAGTTGGGTTGTTTCTTGCAGTGACATGCAAAAAGCACGAAACTTCAAGGCAAACAAATTAGAGCAACCCACTTTTAAACATCTGATCATGTATTCAACTTCCTATATCCTTTTTGTGCCTACATCAAAATGTGTAAGGATGGTATTTTTGGAAACATTTATCTTCATTGTAAGATAGAACAATAAGTTTTTTAAATAACAGTTTGTAAAATGTTCCGGAGTTAAAATAGTCCCCCAGTCGGATCTTCGGGCAGGGACTACTTCTTGAGAACTAAAACATTACATTAATAGAAGATCTAA
Organism: Tenodera sinensis; assembly: GCA_030765045.1. Classification (NCBI taxonomy): domain Eukaryota; kingdom Metazoa; phylum Arthropoda; class Insecta; order Mantodea; family Mantidae; genus Tenodera; species Tenodera sinensis. The sequence continues at coordinate 76,516,775 of CM060967.1, forward strand.
CATCAGACTTCTACAATGGAACGTAGGTGGTGTCACCCAAGCAAAAAGAGTAGAACTCAATAAAATTATATTTGACTATGGCATAGATATATTTTTCATAGAAGAAGCAAATAAAACAAATGACCAACTTAAATACTTCAATTTTACTGGTTTTCTACTACACCTACTACCCAAAAATAGACAGATAAATAGCGGAATATTAGTTGGAGTCAAAAAGGGTGTTAAATCCTCCTTTGAAATTGTTAAAGAAATGGGTAACACAGATAGAAGTGAATTAATAAAGCTAAATTTTTGGGATAACAAAACACATCTACATTTATACAGTATTTACAATCCTCCCAGGAATGAACCAGATCTCTCACTTATGGACCAATTAAATAAAACAATCGTAATTGGGGATTTCAATGCCCATTCCAAAAGATGGGGTTATAAAAATGTGGATTCTACAGGGAAGATAGTGGAAGAATTTTTGAATACCACAACTTTTGAACTGCTTTATAGTAAAGAAGATCCCACAACCTTCATACATTACTCTGGAACAGGCAGTAACCCAGACCTCTTGTTAGCTACAACAGATATTGTTTCAAAAATTAAAAAACAAGTTGTAGAAGATACAAGTTCTGGTCACAGAGCAGTAATTGCTGATATAAAACTAGATAATACAAATAACAGTCAATGTCACATGAATCTGTGTTGGAACTTTAAAAAAGCAGATTGGAACAAATATAAAACTGAACTGGAACATAAATTTAAAGAACAAACAAACTCACAGCTACATGACCAACCAGATCATTTGAACAAAAATTTTTGTAAAGAAAAACCGCAAAAAAAACATATTCCTCGTGGAAGAATTAAAAATTTCAAACCCTTTTGGAACCCCCAGTTAGAAGAACTGAAAAAGCAAAGGGATATAGCTAGAAATACAGCTGAACAAACAAAAAACATATTGGATACACAAATATGGCGGAAGAAATGTGCCTTACTAAAAAAAGAAATTAATACTGCTAAAAAGAATCACTTTAATAATTTCTTAGAAAAAATGGATTATAGGACAGATGGTAACAAAGCCCATAAGTTCATAAAAATGTCAAGGACAGGAAAGAACACAACAGCACACCTATCATACACAACAACAAAATATTAACAAATGATGCAGCCATAGCCGAAACATTCAATAAATATTATACTAATTCACATAAAGTAACAAGAAATAATAAAAAGGAACGTAAAGAATTTAAGAAAGATTTGAAACAAGAAAGAAAATGTGATCCTAGCACTCAATGCAATATCTTCTTTCAAAATTTTAATATGCAAGAACTGAACATTACAATAAATAATCTAAAAAACAAAAAGTCTCCTGGACCAGATCACATACATGCAGAGTTCATAAAAACCCTTGGAAAAACAGCAAAACAACTACTGAAACTCTACAATCTATCCTGGAAAACCACTGTACCTGCTGAATGGCGAAAAGCAATAATTGTCCCACTCTTGAAGAAAGATAAAACAGCATCAGAAATAAAAAATTATAGACCAGTAGCGCTTACTAGCATAGTAGCAAAAGTGATGGAAAGAACGGTGTCAAACAGGTTAAATTGGTTTCTAGAATCACAAAATTTAATATCCCCATGTCAAGCTGGATTCAGAGAGTTTCACTCTACAAATGAACAAGTCTTACTTCTCAGTCAAGAAATCAAAGACTCCTTCAATAGGAAAGAAGATAATGTATCAGTTTTTATTGATTTCCAAAGTACATATGATTCTATATGCAGAACTAAACTACTAAAGAAAGTAAAAAAATAGCGATACAAGGTCCAATGTTTTCGTGGCTATGCCATTTCCTAACACAACGCTTTATTGCAACCAGATATGGAAGAAATATACCTAATACAAACAAGTACACCGTGACTTACGACAAGGTGCAGTGCTCATCACTACACTTTTTAATACATTTATTAACGATCTGCCACAACAAATACAAGAATCAGGTGTGAAGTGTGCACTATTTGCTGATGACTTAGTAATGTGGACCTCAAAGCCAAAAAGCAAAAGTACAGAACTAGATAAAACAATGCAACAATCCTTAAACTACCTACGAAAGTGGACCAAAGAAAATTTAATGACTGTTAATACAACAAAATCAAACTACCAAATCTTTTCACTAAGAAAAAACCACTAAAAATAAAACTAAATTTTGAGGGCCAACAATTACCAGAAACAAAGGAAGCAAAGTATTTAGGAGTTACATTCGATACCAACCTTACATGGTCCAAACAAATAGAAAATGTAATACAAAGAGCAGAAAGGTGCCTTTCACTGTTAAAACGTCAAACAGGAATGAAGTGGGGATGTTCCAGAGCAACTCTTAACACAATAAACAATGTATATATAAAGACATTATTTACTTACTGCAGTGAAGTTCTTATAACAGCAAATACAAAAAAAAAATTCAAATCTTTCAAAACCAAAGTTTGAGACTAATTACAGGTGCTATCAAAACCACACCAATAGCAGCTATGGAAATACTAACCAACCAATACCCCATTGAATATGAAATAGAAAAAGCAGCTCTTACTCAACACGAAAAGTTGATCAGACTCCCATTCAATACATGGCACAAAAGAAATTTTACACACACACACTAAAGACTCAGGAGAGCTTTCTTTTCAAAATTCAAGACATCAAGAAGAATGTATACCTTCCTAATTCAAAGGAAAGCTTCATATCTAAAATCAATCCGACACAAACATTAGACATCACATATTATTTACACTTGACAGAAGAAGTTAAGAAAAGTGATACTCCAACTGGTGTTCTAAAATTATTGGCATTAGAGACAATCCATACTAGATTTCCAGAACATGAATGGCTCCATATTTATACTGATGGATCATTGATATCAAACTGAGATGGAGCAGGGGCTGGAGTCACATGTCACCTCTTTTCCTATTACAAATCTTTAAGTTATGGAACTTCAAACTTTGATGGAGAAATTGAAGCAATTCAAATGGCCCTACAAAATCTTTTGTACAGAATTTCACATTTTCAGCAAGCAGTTAAACTCTCGGATTCCAGGGCAGCGATTATAGCAATTACTTCCAAGCTGTCACCAAAAAACCAAACAATTATAGTGTTGGAAAATCCTTACCCATCTAACAGCACTTCAAAAACACCTAGTCTTCCAATGGATACTAGCTCACTGTGGACTGAGTGGTAATGAGAAAGCTGATTTTCTTGCAAAAAAGGGTACCAGTAGTGTACAGAAATCTATAGTTCATCTACCATTTTATACAGCTAAAAGATTAGTTAACTCTGAATACAAAAAATTATTGAATAATATTACTATGAAAAATCAAGGAATAAAAGATGCGAACTACCAAACATTCAAACAGTAATTCCTGAGTATCCTCGAAAAACAGCAGTTGCAACCTCCAGATTGATTACAGGACATGATTGTCTGGTAAAACATTTAAACAGAATTGGGATATATTCTTCATCACTCTGTCCTCTTTGTGATCTGCAAGAGGAAATGGACCGAGACCACCTTCAAATATGCCCTGCCATTTCTAACACCCCATCCATCAGTGAAAAATATTGGAGAGCAAGAGGATTAATGACTTCATTGTCAGAAATCCAGCATTAGCTAACAACAACAACAAATAACAGCTTGTGGAAGCTATTTAAACCTAAACGATAGTGCATAAAGAGAGTGATGTGGTTTTTTTTTTTTTTGTAGTGTTTAACGCCCGCTTTTACTACTACGGCACCACAGGTGGTGACACTGATGATACATGGAATGAAGATGGAGCACCGGTGGAATGAGATGGCGGGGGAAACTGGAGGACCTGGAGAAAACTCGCCCCGATGCCGCTTCGTCCACCACCAATACCACATGCGGGTCCCTGGGATCGAACCTGGGCCGTCCAGGTGGTAGGCGAGCACGCTAACCGCTCGGCCATGGCGCCGCCAGAGTGATGTAATTATAACACATAAGAATGGATATTTTGTTTTGAATGTCTGAAGTTTTTACCCAGAGATTTGTTACATACTGTGGTATGGTTCACAATACACATTAATAAACAAATTAATAATTTAAAACTGGAATAGCTATTGTAACAAAGCTAACAGATTCTTCAAATCACCAGCATTTTCAATCTGACCCAAACATTAAGCTTCATTTTTTCAAACCCATAATGGTATTCTCCTTTGCTCCTGAGCACCTTCAATTATTTTCACTTTAATTACTGTTTATTAACTATTTTAATTTTTATTCACTCCTTGTTATTTTATTAGATCCATTAATACTTGTAAGATGTAGAGGAAGTATTCAACTTCACCCAAAAATTTGTTACCTAGATTTCACCAGAAATGAGTTTTGAGACCCCCTGAATAAAAAGAAAAACAAAAACTAGTGAAAAGGTCTGTGGTGTATGCATGTGTGTGTGCGTGTGTGTGAGCATGTGCGTGTGCGTGAGCATGTGCGTGATCAAAATTTCTTTAGTTTTAATGGTAATTTTTTTCAACAAACTTCTGGCTTGGCAATGGGTAGTCCACTTTCGCCATTTCTTGCTAATCTTTTCATGAGTTTTTTTGAAACTCAAATTACAAAATCATTCCCACTAATTTTTAAAATATGGTATAGATATGTGGATGACATTTTTGCTGTTGTCCCTAATAAACAGATAAATGATGCTTTAAAGCTTTTAAATTTACAAGATAAAGCTATACAATTCACTTTGGAAACTGAGAATAATGGATTCCTTTCATTTTTGGACTTAAAAATTAAAAGACATAAAAATAAATTGAAATTTGATATTTACAGAAAATCTACTCACACTGATAATTACATAAAATATAAAAGTTTTAATCCTTTTGCACATAAATTTGCTGTTTTTAATAGTTTAATTTATAGATTAATAAATATACCCCTTAATAAAGATGAATTTGACATAGAATATAAACATATTATTAACACTGCAGTAATTAATGGTTTTAATACAGATTTTATACATAAAAGGATAGGGGAATTTAAATATCAAAAAGCTGTCAAAGAAGTTTCAACCCTTAAAAAAATAAAAGATAATTGTATTTTTAAAAAATTTACTTACCATCCATGGGCTAATAAAAAATTTACAAGGATTTTTAAAGAATATGGAATAAATTTGGTCCCTCAAAATAAATTTAATATACAAAATTTACTTAATTTTTCAAAAAAAGATAAAATACCAAATTATAAAAAATCTGGCATTTATCAATTTAGCTGTTCAGATTGTGATAAAGTTTATATTGGTAAAACTAAACGTCATCTAGAAACCAGAATAAAAGAACATTTTAGAAATATTAAATATAAATAAACTGATAAATCAGCTGTGGCAGATCAGTTTTGGTCATTTAATCATGAAATTAATTCAGAGGTTAAATTGCTAAAACAGTTAAGTAATCCGATAGATTTAATGGTTTGGGAAAAAATTTTTATTTTAAAAAACAGGAACCATGTCATGAACTTTGAATTACCACCTATAGATTGTATTTATAAATTTTTGTTTTCAGAGATTGGTAAATAAAAAATTGAATAAGAATAATTGTTTTTCACAAAAATAAAAGATTGTAGCTTGGCAACGATTTTGTTTATATGGTTTTGAGAATGAGCTGGACATAGCTTGAAACCCCAGGGTTAGCAAAAGAGAAAAAGAATATCAACATTACTAAGATAAGTGAAGTTTTTAGTTTTTAATTTGTTCTTATTTTAGAACAACAACATATGTTTACTTGCAGCTGGGTTGCATCCACAGATAAAACCTTTCTTGGAGTGTGTATACCTTATGATTTTCTCCTTCAGAATTGCCTACAAGGATACATAGCACAGATACAAGTTGAATCTGTGAAGGGGAACAGTACTTCTCACCCATAAAAGAAAACTACTTGACGTAGTTATTCATGTTGATTAAAATAGTAAAATGGTTGCAACTTTCTGAAGAATAGGCTGAATTATAGGTACCATTAAACCTACCCTACCCCTTGGGTTAGCATTCTCACACTGGGAAGTACATCATTTATGCACTTAAATACCTCTTAAAGATAAATGTTTTTATTACTTTTCAATCCTAAATGTGAAAATATAAAAATCAATTTTCAAGTGAATGAATGAATGAATAAATAATAAATAAATAAATAAGAATAATTACACAGTATTAATAATAGTGCTTTTAATATGAACTTGCATCAGATATGTCTATATTTATACAAAAAGTAAATGGCTGCTTTCAAATCCTGTTATCCCTTAAATCAGGCATCAGCAAACATGTACTCAATGAGGTATCAGTATGACATCTCAACATGCAACCCACAATGCACATGACGTAATGCAGAACAGGGGATGGCATTGACCTTCATTCAGAGTCAGTGGTGGATTCACTCGCTACAGAGTACAATAAGGAATAGTACATATACTTGAATCCAGCTATTTTGGTCCACGATACTTTAGGTAGGCCTAGATATTTGAGCATATATTTAAATTCACTTCTATTTGCAATGTACCTTGAAAATCTAGTGATGTATCACAAGTAGCCACTCTCAGTATAGCACGCAAATTATCATCAGTTAATCCCAATAGAAGATTTTTTAGATTCAGTTTTTTCTCTTAAATGCTTGAAATAATTCTGTCCCTGTTGTATGTTCCCTAAGAGGAGTGACTTCAAGCATATATTCTTGTATTGAGAGGTTGTAACTCCACGAGTGAAAATTACCAATTGTGCTGTGTCAATGTTGTCAGTACTTTCATCCAAGGCGAGAGAAACGGCTATAAATTCATGGATCTTGGCTTGTAGTCTTTTTTTGGTTATTTCTGCTATTTTATGTATCCTCTGTACCGTTCGTGGTGATAATGCAATATTACTAAAAATATCATATTGTTCAGGGCAAATTATGTTGGCAACCTTACTCCCACATTTTTTATGAAATCTCCATCACTAAAACACCTCAGTGACTGAGCAATCTCCAAAGCAACAGTATAGCTGTCGTGAAGTTGTCTATAATTTATAATATTTGAATTAATACTAGGTGTATTACCTGAATATTGCTCTTTGAGCTGTTGCAGTTGGTTAGTCCAATCTAGACCTGAAAAAAAATAAAATGAATAAAGGACACTACATCAGTGTTATGCTAAATCGTGGTGTAAATTTATGAATACATGCTTGTCTATAATTGTATGGTGATCTTATGACATGTATCATAATGCCGCTTGATGTTCCGTTGATGAGTGCCTTTTTGAACTTTAGAGCACAACAAGCACCTTACGTTTCTTACATGATGAGAGAAGAAATCATCAAAGTGCTATTCTAGATATCAAATTTAATAGTGTCCAGAAGATGTACAAAACTGGAGAAGAAAAAAGCAGCCATTTTTAAGAAAGAATTAATTACAGCAAAGAGGGCGAGTTTCACAAATTTTGTAGAACATATGGACTATAGGAAAGATGGAAATAAAATATACAAATTCCTTAATAAAACAAAATTATCAAAAAATACAACTGAACCATTAAAACATAATAACAAAAGCTTAATTACAGATAGGGAAATAGCAGAATCCCTTAACAAGTTTTATGCTCAGTCACAAAGAATACCCCAAGCGTATAAAAAACAAGATAAAGCTATCCAAAAAACTATCAGAGAAACTAATAAGCCAAAAGGTGTACAAAATTATATTTTTATTCAGGATTTTAACGAAACAGAACTAGATTTAGCAATAGAACAATTATAGAACAAAAAATCTCCAGGACCTGACAAGATCCACCCAGAGTTTATTAAACACCTTGGCAGGAAAGGTAAAGAAATCCCACTTAAATTGTATAACACCTGTTGGAGAATGACTGTACCTTCCGACTGGAAAAAAGGCATTATCATCCCGATTTTAAAGAAAAACAAACCCTCAAACAATATTAATAGTTTCAGGCCAATATCTTTGACCAGTGTTATTGCAAAAGTGATGGAAAGAATGGTGGCATCTAGACTTAACTGGTTCCTAGAATATTACAACTTAATTAATAGTTCACAGACCGGCTTCAGACAGAATCATAGTACAAGTGAAAATATACTCCTACTAAGCCAAGACATCAAGGATGCTTTCAATAGAAAGGATACCTTAGCAGTATTCATTGATTTTAAATCAGCATATGACTCAGTCTGGAGAAACAAATTAATTGAGAAGTTGCAATCAATAGGTGTGAAAAGTAACATGCTTAAATGGATAACTCAGTTTATTTCACAAAGATTTTGTGCCACAAAATATAATACATACATTTCCAAATATAAACAAACACACCGAGGACTTCCACAAGGTGCTGTTCTGAGCACAACACTCTTTTAACATACATATAAATGACCTTCCATCAATAACAAAAACTTTAGAAACCAAAATTGCTTTATTTGCTGAGAATGTAGTCATTTGGACTCTAGGCTCTCCAAAAAAACCTGAATTAATTAATGACAGAATAGAAACAGCCCTAAACAAAGTACATGAATGGAGCTCCAAAAACCTCATAACTATCAATGTGGAAAAAACAAATTATGAATTATTTACACTAAAATACAAACCAGTTAATATTAACATAAATTATAATGGTAAACCACTCAAAGCAGTTGATGATGCCAAATATTTAGGCATCACTTTCGACAGAAAGCTAAGTTGGAAAAAACATATAACAAACATCTCAGAAAAGGTTGAAAAGAAACTGCAAATCCTGAAAAGGTTAGCTGGTGCTAAATGGGGCTGCTCAAGGAGAGTCCTTAACACAACATACAAAATGTACGTTAAACCAAACCTCTTGTACTGTTCTGAAGCTTTAATAACAGCAGCAAATACTAACATCAATAAACTTGAACAAATACAAAATCAGGCGCTTCGCCTAATCACTGGAGCAGTTAAATCCACACCTATTGATGCCATGCTTGTCTTAACACGGACCCAATCAATAACAACAAAAATAGAAGAACAAGCATTACTCCAACACGAGAAAATGTTACGACTGCCAAACTCTAAATGGACAGTAGAGAACCTCCCCCCTTCAATCCTTAAAACTCATAGTAGTTTCCTAGAAAAGGTAACACAAATTAAATCCAAATTGAACATTCCTAACACCAGAGAAAATCTACTTATAAGAGAAAATCCATTGGAATTATTGCAACCTACTTTCAGTTTGGAATTAATAAAGGAAATAAGTAAATCAGACACACCAAAAGAAATGCAAAAACTTCTAGCTCTGGAAACAATCAATACTAGATATCCCACAGAAGAATGGCTGCACATATATACTGATGGATCCTCGAAGGAAAACCTTACTGGAGCTGGAGTTACGTGTTCACATTTTTCCTTTTATCATTCTGTTGGCAGAGACACAACAAATTATGATGGAGAAATAGAGGCTATATACATTGCTCTCCGAGAATTATTAAATCTTCCCTTAAATAAATTTAACAAGGCAGTAATTCTTTTAGATTCTAAAGCTGCAATTCAGGGAATATGTTCAAATACTACAAAGAAGTCAACAAAAATTAGAGAATGCTACAAAATGTTAACACAACTCCAAAAAGTTAATAAGACTGTTCAGCTTCAATGGATCCCAGCACACTGTGGAGTCATGGGGAATGAAGCTGCAGACTCACTTGCAAAGAAAGGCACAACAATAAAACAAAAGTCTAAATTCAATTTCTCATATTCCTCAATAAAACGCTTGATCAATAAAAAATTTTCTCATTCATACCTACAAGAAATAGAAACAAATGCCAAAGATAAAAAATGGATTACACTACTTTCCAACCCAGATATAATCCCCCAGAGACCAAGGAAAACAGCGGCTGCAGCCTTCCGACTATTGACAAATCACGACTGCTTAGCAAGTCATCTCTACAGAATAGGTATCTCAGCTTCATCAATATGTGTCCTGTATAACGATCCAGCAGAAATGAACGAAGACCATTTGAAGACCTGTGAAGCATTAAGATCAGAAGAAATTACAGTTCAAAAGTATTGGAAAGCACGAATGCTAATGGCTTCATTGCCAGATGCAAGGCACTAGAAAACAACAACAACAAATTTAATAGACCAGGAATAATTAGAGGCACTCCAATTCTATGAATATACTAAGACTTTAAGTTAAATAAATTAATATCCTTCAAAGTTATAAATAAAGAAATTTATCTTTAAGTCTTAGTATTAAATTACACTTTGACAGACATGTTTAGAAGTTCAGGTAAATACACAGGACTGTCCGCCCATGATCGGAGTGTATGCAGTGCCAATTAAGGTTGCAAGGGAGGGGGAGACAGAGTAAGCACTGCTCCTGACATGTCATAGTTGTGAGGCCTCATTGAGTACATGTTTCCTGATGCCTGCCTTAAATGCATATTCTTAGCTATTTTGATTAAACATAAATAACAGAATATTTATTTGGATTATCTTCAAATAAGTGAAATAAAAAAAAAAAAACATTGTTTCTAAGAGGGGTTGGTGATTTCCTCCAAAATTAAAGGGAAGAACAACATGTAAGTTTGAGAGGTAGAACTGGAACTTAAAAATTCTCTGATGTGAGACTGCCTTTGTGGTTTACCAGGAGAAATACGAACTGGTTTGAGAATTTAATGCCATTCTGGCAGTTTGTCACAATAGCTCACTGGTTAGAGCGTCCGCCAGGTAAGCAGAAGGTCTGTTGTTCAAATCCCAGTTGTGGCATTGAATGTTTAAGTTCCAGTTCTACCTCTCAAACTTTGCCCACACACGGCTTGTGTGTTTAAAAACACCAACAGTAAGTTTGTTGGCATTAATAAATAATAATTACCATTCTGAAGGTTATTTAATCCTGGGATATAAAGTACTTACAATAGTAAGTCACCATTGGGGTAATTTGTCTCTGATGTGAGACTGCCTTTGTGGTTTACCAGGAGGCCCGGGTTCGATCCCAGGGACCCGCATGTGGTATTTGTGGTGGACGAAGCGGCGTCAGGGCGGGTTTTCTCCGGGTACTCCGGTTTCCCCCGCCATCTCATTCCACCGGTGCTCCATCTTCATGTATCATCAGTGTCACCGCCTGCGGTGCCGTAGTAGTAAAAGCGGGCGTTAAACACTACAACAACCTGGTTTACCAGGAGAAATATGAACTAGTTTGAGAATTTAATGCCATTCTGGCAGTTTGTCACAATAGCTCAGTGGTTAGAGCGTCCGCCTGGTAAGCAGAAGGTCTGTGGTTCAAATCCCAGTTGTGGTATTGAATTTTTAAGTTCCAGTTCTACCTCTCAAACTTTGCCCACACATGGCTTGTGTGTTTAAAAACATCAACAGTAAGTTTGTTGGCATAAATAAATAATAATTAACATGTAAGTTGTTTGAAAACTACTGTCCTTAAAGATGCATGTTTTAGTGTTAAGTGTCTGCATAATGAATTTAACACAATCTTACAGAAAATCTAAGTAAAATACCACATGTTGCACTTTTGTAGGATCAGTCACTTATGTAACGTGTTTACCAGGTGATGTGGTCAGTTTTCTTCTTCTAAGGATAGGATTTAGGAATATTCAAAGTTCGCTTCGGGTTAGGAATTTTTAACGGATGTATTTGTTCTGGGATAGGAGTAAGTAAGAGAGTCTTTCTCACAGAGAACCTGAGGTGGCTAGCAACACAGAGAAATCCGACGAGTCCAGTAGAAAAAGATGTATTTAGAAAGCAGCAGATATATACATGAGGAATCTAGCAAAAAACCAGATCATCTAACAAGAGTACAGTTTTTACCAATATTTATACCAAGCCAATATCAGTGCACATGTAAAGTACCGTGTGTAGCTGTTAGCTCAGCACTCATTGTGTGTAAATTTAGAGTGGGGGCACAGAGTAATGACTGATTATGCGCATTACGCAATGCGTAATGAGTAAAAGGTTCAAAGTATCTTGTCTTTCAAACCCAGTACTGGACCACAATTACGCAACCACTCCAAAGATTATCTGCCCCTGGTGCCCTGAACCTTGGCCTTCACACAAAAAACTTATAAATTCTCTGTTGTACACAGAAATGAGTCACATAATTCTAAATTAATTAGTTCTCTTTTAAAAGCCTTCTTTACATAACAAATCCATTGCTACACATTACAAGGCCTTCTTTATATAACAAATCCAGTGCTTTACATTACACTCCCCCTCTTATAAAAAGTTATCACATTAGCTGGTAAAAACTTTAATTACCTAAAGGTCTTTTGCTTACTTCTGGTCCTATTAGAGATGGGTTCTTTACCCATAAAAATTGCTTCAATCTGTTTCTCCACTGGCTGATTCATTAAGATGTGACAAGGAGTGAAGAGACACAGCTGGTGAACTCCCTGGTTGAGTGAACTGAACCCTTGCATTGTTGTAATTATTAACATTAATACAGCATACTCGCTTCTGTGTTTTCCGAAGGCAATTATCAGTTATACATTTTTCTCTTATTCAAAATACACAATTTCTGCAACATTTGCAGTAACAGAAGCAACAACATAGACTTACAACAATCACAATAATTACTCCTAGTACTGAGCTCCAGGAGGAGATATTTACATACCATTTACCAAAATGTTGATGTTCCTGGTCTTCTATTAACTTTTGCACTTTGTCAGTCTTGATGCTGGCAATCCGCAAGTCATCTGCTGACGACATGATGTTCACTAATGGCACTTCTAACTGTAACTTATTGAAATCACTGGTTCTGTCATTGTCGAAGCAACAATAAAAATTTAGGGGTACAGTAGGCATAAAGTCTACTGTGGGATTAATATCAGTTGATGTGATTGCATACAAGGTTACATAGGAAGTGAAGACCTTGCACCCTTGTGCAAGAGTGAGTTTTCCTTCATCTTTTAGCTCCATCTTGTTTGTTTCCAAGGTACACAAAATTGTTACTGTATCTAGGTAAGGGGCTACAAACAACCATTGATTGCTTAAATGTAAGGTATTCAGAGGTTTTTTTTTAATTTTTAACATGCTAAGCTCACAAATGTTTGGAAATTTTATAGTAGAGGGATGCAATAGAGTGGCTTCACAATCTGTGCCAGGTACATATGTTAGAATTGGGATTTCTTCTTTACACACAAATTGTAAATGGTTTGGCTTATAACAAGCCGTTAACTTATTGTGAGACATCTTGCCAAAATGGTGATGTATAGGGTTAGAAAAAGTGTACTCTTTGTTAGAATTTATAAAAAACATAGTTGTTTCCCTGTTTCACGGGAAAGGGAAGGGTTTTGTACAAATGATATAAGGTGCTAGAAATAAGGGGAATGTCTAATACATAAACTAAATACTGGTTGTATGCATAGGTGTGAGGTACTATAATTCGTTGAAGTTCTGAAAGGAAAGTTAGGATAATCCAACCCACTTGGCAGCTTATGACTGTGCAGTATTTTCTTAATTTTTTCAATTGTCGACAACTGAGGCTGAAAGATTCCCTGTTCAGTGTGAACAAATGTATCCAAGTTTTGAAACCATGCTGACTCTCATATAATCCCTTCTGAATAATTCTTATTTGCTCATTGATTAGGCTTGCCATCTTAAGTTCTTCCTCTGGGCTACTCTGTTTATTATTATATTTTACTAATTTATCAAGGTCGGATTTTAATGTTCTTTCATTTTGGTCAACTATTTGTGAAGTTAAATTCACTGAACTAATTGTGGATTTAATTACTGTTAACTGTTCCTTGGATATATGCAAGAACTTGGCCTGTTCATTTTCAAGATGAGAAATGTGTTTATTATGCTCTTCTGCATCTGACTGATAGTGTACCAAATAAAATTTTGGCAACATTGCCTACAAAATTCAGCATGCCTCTTTTCATTCTAGTTGGCTTCCCAACCTCATCGGCATGATATGAATTTGAATTTTTAAGGCATTCTCCCACTAAATCTTTTAAATTATCTATGTACCTAATTTTTGCCCTTAGGTATCGCTCAAACGCCCTGCAATCTGTCAAATGATACGAGGGTAATTCAAATATAAACGGTAATTGTTGCATATCACGGGGGAAGCAGTTCAGAGCGGGGCAATGGAGTGCGGGGGTTGAAGGTTGGTGTGTTAGGGAGGGGGAACTAGCTTTGTTAGCTGCTTTGCTAGGTTCTGGCATCAGTACAGCCATGAGTGAGCAAGAGGTTCCTTCGTCTGTTGCACAATACATTATTATCAAGTTTTTAACCAACGAAGGGGTTAAACCTTCAGAGATTTTAACTCGTTTAAGGGCACAGTTTGGGGACACTATACTGTCACAGAATCGAGAGTTTACTTGGGCCAGACAATTTAAGGGTGGCCAAGAATTTGTGGAAAACGAAAGTCATTCTCGACATCCAAGGTCAAATCTCACAGATGTGCCATTCGAGAGCTTATTGAAGGTGATCGCCGCTCCACTATTGAAGAAATCCCATCAGAAGTTGGTTGATTTTCTTCATGATCGATGTACAGTGACTGCAGCTTACCAATGCCAATTGTTAAGGTCTGTAAAAGCTGCCTACTGAAGCAAAAGATATTGTATGCCCATCAGAGATGTCACCCTTCTCCAAAACAATGCAACGTCTCACACCGTCAATTTGACAATGGACACAATGGTGGCCATGCATTGGGAAACCCTTGAACACCCTCCCTATAGCCCAGACTTGTCCCCCCAGACTATTTTTTGTTTGCACCCATGAAAGAATCGCTTAGAGGGAAACATTTCGAAAGCGACGACGACGTAGATGAGCATGTGCGCAATTGGTTGCCGACACGCCCTCAAACTTTTTTGAAGAAGGAATGTTCAAGCTTCCAAAACGTTGGCAAAAATGTCTACAGTGTGAAGGAAGCTATATAGAGAAATGTTGATGTAGTCACTTGTGTATATATTTAATCAATAAATATTTTTAACAAAATTACTGTTTATATTTGAATCACCCTCGTAATATGATTTAGTCTTTAAATCTGAACAGAATTTAGATATCTGACACTGGTGATCTTTAGTTTGTTTCCATATTGAACGTGTTGGTTCAAGGTTAATATAAGAGATAACCTTCCATTGAATAGGGTAAAACATTATAGTGCCTACTTCATCAAAGTATATGGCCGTTCTTGAGTGAACTCTCTGAACATCATCCTTAGCATGCTTGCTATTACCTGAAATTGAAGAGAAGTATGGTTTTAGCCTATTCATATGCACTTTGTGCTGTTTTCTTCTTCCTAATTCCTGGGGCCCTAATGACCAAGTTGTCGACGGGCCCTTAAACCCAACACACTCACTCACTCACTCTTCCTAATTCCTGCACAAACACACTAGAACCCTTTAGTATCTTAATTTCAAATGGACCTTTCCAGAGAGGCTCTAATACATTTCTTGTCTCTACTTTTAATAGCACTAAGTCACTTTCATCAAAATTAGCGGCGTTGGCTTTCACTCTTTCACTTTGAGACTTTTTGAATGGTATTAACCTTTCTTTGGCAACCTGGTGACAGTTTTGCATTTTCTGCTTCATTTCTTGCACTAAGTCATTATAATTATAGAGAGGTTGTGGTACTTGTTGCAACGCACCTGGTATATTAGCCTTCCTACTGAATATAAGCTCATAAGGAGTGTACTTGGTGACTGAACGAGGAGTAGTGTTATATGTGAAACATGCAAACTGTATCCATTCATCCCAGTCAGGATTTTTAGGCTTGCAGAAACATCTTAGATAATTCACTAAAGTTTTGAGGCAATATTTTTAGAAGAAGCCTCCGAAAATAGTTAAAATTTGTGTTCATAGTGGTGGCAGAAAAAGCCCCCTAGAATTGTGAATCATTGTCCTAGTGGGCAATGATAGAGATTTTCAATTGTCTTAGCTTGTTCTTGCTCATGTATTGTTGGGGATTGGCGTCATAAGTAAAAGAAGAAGAAACGAGGAAACCCAAGGACAGCGAAGGTCGCTAGAAGAGAGGAGAAATTAGTGAAGTGAAATAATTGACAAGTAAGACAGTTCTAATTATATGTAAAATTAAAAAAAAAATTAATTAATTTTGGACAACGGATTAAATGATATTGAGGAATAGGAAATTAGTTAAAAAAATGGAGAATGTTAAAGAGTTAAGTGGTAGTAAAAAGGGAGAGAATAGTGAAGAATCAGTGGTAAAGGTTTGTGAGACAGAATTAGGATTGAAAGAATACATGCAATTATTCTCTAAACAGATGATGGAGTTATCTCAGAAGATGGACAGTACGAAGTTGGAATTAATTAACAAATTGGATAGTATGGAGTCAAGTTTAGAAAATAAGATAGTGCAATTAAGTAACAAATTGGATAGTAATGTGAGTAGTTTAAAAAATATGATGGACAGTAGCTTAGTTACTGTAACTGAGAGAATTGAACTGGGTAGGAAAGAGGATAAAATGAAGCATGAGATAGATGCAATAGCAGAAAATTCTAAGACAGTTCATAATGAAAATAAATTAACTCAGGGTAATCTTGCTGTAGAAATTAGTAACCCAAGCAGTGTTGTGAAAACTATGGGTACTGAAATGCAATTACAACGTGAGGAGTTCAGTAAGTTCAGTGGGGAAGCAAAAATTAACATACAGGAATTGCAAGATAATTTAGAAGAAGAAAAAGAAAATACTGGGAAGTTAACCCAGGTTGTAATTGCATTGCAGGCCAATAATGTTAACCAAAGTCAAAATGTAAATGTAGATAGGAATGTGTCCGAGATTGACTTACCTGACAATGGTAGTAACATTGTTAACCTCCATGGAAATGTTTTGACTAAAATCTATCACATAGCAAATCAAGGTCACCGTTACAATATGAATTACCTGTTACGTGGCTTAACCCAATCATCTTTTGATGAGGAAGATAGTGACAACGAGCAATACCAACATGAGAGAATAAGGTTAGGAACTCAAAATAACAAAAATGTTATGATTGTTGACATGTTTGTAATTTAAATTGTCAAGAGGCATTCATCAGAATGTATGTAATATAGGTACTGTTTTGTTTTGTGCTTGTTACATTTCTTTTGTATTTGTTAAAAATTACATACATTCTGATGAGAGGCATTTGAGGCGATATTTTTAGAAGAAGCCTCCGAAAATAGTTAAAATTTGTGTTCGTAGTGGTGGCAGAAAAAGCCCCCTAGAATTGTGAATCATTGTCCTAGTGGGCAATGATAGAGATTTTCAATTGTCTTAGCTTGTTCTTGTTTATGTATTGTTGGGATTGGCGTCATGCGAAAATCGCATAGTCCGCGAACAATTGTAAAAGTGATCGACATAGTGTTTATTGGAAGAACATTGCGTCTTAAAAGTCAACAGGAGTGAAAATGCAGAGAACTGATATACAATTACTAAGGCTGCATCGACAAATAGAAGAAGATTACGAATAAACGTTCCAAGCAAAATTACGCAGTCCGTGTTCGGGTTGTGTGAACCCCGCAGGGCTTGTGAAAAAGGACGCCAATCCTGAAAAGTTGTATTGTTGTTTGTGACATGAAGGAACAATAAATAAGTATATCTAAAAGATAAAAGGAAATTTAATCTTCTTTGTAAGACGCAGGCCCGTACCACGCCCTGAGGTTCATCGAGAACTTCGATGAAGAGCTCCAAGAGTCCCATAGCTACAAAATGGTAATTACGCGGGGCAAATGGACCAACATGTAAACAGTCGTCGTGAATGTTGTGGAACCTTCAGCCCAAGTTCCAGACACGCAAAAAACTGTTCCAGTTTTATGTGCCCTTTTTAAAGCTGCATTACTTTCAGGTCGGTACGCTGTAGTATTCTACTCTACCCTAGTTAACAAGATGGTGCCACCGGTGGTGGGTGTGCTTACGAGAGCAGTGACAAATTTTTTACAAGAAACCAGCGAAGAGGAAGGAAATATGCTATCAAGAATGTTATTCACAGAGAAGAATGACAAAGCAGCAGGGAATGAAGGTAGAGCCGTGGAAGAAGAAAGAAATTCAAGTTATGACTGAGAAAATATGAATGCCTTACAACCAAGCAGCACTCCCAAAATGGCGGGCAGCGTTGAGGTACATTGTAAGAGTAACGCAGATATATCTCAAATTACTACGGTAAATGTGAGTGAGTATCAATGTAATCATAGCGGCAACTTAAATAATCCTAAAATGCAAGTAAATGCACAAATACTTATGGAAGAAGAGTGCAACCAAAAACAAAGTGACCATGGTGAAGTCCCCAAAAAATACGGGAACGAGTATGTAAGCTCTCTACACAAAGTGATCAAAATAATGAGTTCTGATTTAAAAGAGGCGAAAAATGAAATTAAGAGGCTAACAGAACAAAATAAATATTTACCGGAATTACTACAGTCACCAACCCCAGAGTGGATACAAGTGAGAGGAACTTCGAAATCAAATCCAACACAAATTACTAGAAACACTATTCCTACATCAAATAGGTTTGGAGTGTTTCAACCAGATGAAGAGGATGTATCAGGTAAACTAAATGATGCAAAGATAACAATCTCGAAGCTGACAGCAAAGTTACAGAAGTATAATTGTAAAAGCAAATGGTCTAGAAACATAACCTCTACTTTATTCGGGAAACGTACTGATACGAGGAGACAGCCATGCAAGAGGACTAGTGGAAAGGATAAACCACTTAGGAAAACCTATCCCAGGAGCTAATCCAGTGGTAAAAACGGGTGCAAAAATTAACAACAACTACAGCAGCCAAACATTCAATACAAGAATTGTTTGGCTGCTGTAGTTGTTGTTAACTTGTCCCCTGCTAACTTGAAAACATTGGCAAATTGCTGACAAATTTGTCTTATCTCTTCGGCCACCTCGTTTATATGTTTCAGCCTTAGATTATCATTCAAAAGTTTTATTCTTTGTGCAGTGAGTAGACTTCCTGTTTGTTTTTCAGGTCTTATCTGTGTAGGAGGTTTTATCAATTTAGGAACAGTATTTGCTATTAAAACCTCTGAAGCTAAATTAACTATCATACAGGTGAATGAGTCTTCACATTTAACTAGACTAGCTGCATAAATCAAACCTGGCTGTAAAATTTGATGTTCAATACACCACACCTTTTTCCTGTGTAGGGAACTGCACCACAGTTTCACTATAAGGAGGTACCATAATTTACTTAGTTAATACATAACCATTTTGTGAAAGTCAATCTTGCTCCAAGATCGTATTTAGATTTCTTAGTAATTTCTCTACCACATAATAAGTAAGTTGAACGGGTTTTAATGTGTTTACTATCTCAAGAAAAACCTTTCTTTTGACTTTTAGTTTATTCCCACTAATCCCTTCAATTTCCATCTCACTCTGTTGTTCAATAAACATTTGCAATGAATTCTATGTAACTAATGAAATTTGTGAATCCGTATCAATAAGAGCTACTCCTACCTCTCCCACCAATTGTGGGCTTAGCACAAAAATCTCCTATGTTCCTAGACCTTTACCTACAGTTTCTTGCCCTGAAACCACATTTTAACACCTATATTACACCTTGGTAAACTAGAAGTGTCCCCCTGTTTACCTGATGAACGAGAGCCATCCCCTTGCTCAACAGGAACCATGTAACTTTTTGTTACCACTAATGCGCACATTATAAGTCATGACCCCTTGCCACAACTTTCCTTACAGCCAACCACATGGGCTATCTTGGCTGTTCCGACAGCCCAATCTTTAGTTTCCCTTCCAGCACTGGCGTGTTTCATGCCCTTGCCGGTAACACTTTGCACACTTAGGTGCATTATCACAATTCTTAACTATATGCCCTTTCTCCTGACACCTACAGCAGTTACCTACAGAAGCTATGTTTACTTCCTTCTTTACTTGAGATTTAAAGTCCCTTTTTCCTGTATTACCTACAAAATATGACCACCCCTGGTTAGGATTTCCTTTGAACCTATTTGACCTTACTTCGCTTTCCTTCTGCAAAGCAGTTTCTTCTAGCTGAGCTAATGAATCATCCTCACTACGTGTTTTTACAATATATTTAACCCTATCATCTTTAAGACCTGCAACAAAAACTCCTTTTAAAAATTTGCCTACTAGACGTAGCCCTCCTTCCACTAGCCCCAGATCAATTCTTCCTACCTATTGCGTGCTTCTCTCCTTAGATTGACTCCCATAGTCTATTCTGAATCCCTATTTGGCTACTATTTCTGTTTGTCCCTGTCGAGACGTAGAAAGCAATCCAGTGTAGTATTCTAATGTTCTAAATGCATAATTTTTCTCAAGAATTGCCTTAACGTCTTCCCAAGAATGTCGTTCTGTTCTAGCTAATAACTTTTCTTTAGCATCCCTGGTAATTTTTTGACTCAATGGACTTTAGAAACAGTTGTTGTTTGTGAGGATGTACTACTTCTCTAGCTGCCTCTACACCATCTATAAATTCTCTGAGATGTTTTGGATTACTGTCAAAGGTTCTAGGTAGAAGTTTAGGTGCCTCAATATCAGAAATATATAGTTCTGAATCAATCCCCCCATTGTCATTTTCTGCCATAGTGGATGTGGACTAACCTGTGTTTGAAGGGTAGACAGAAGTCTCGAAGTTCGGAGACCCAGTGATGGCTGTGAAGCTCCCCTCAGAGTAAGTCTCCTCTCGCATCAAGTGCTGTTGCTGGCTTGTCACTAAAGTTCTCCCTTGGGCTCCAACAATGGTTGCTTATACCAGCCTTCTGCCTATGGACCCGTTCCCAGCTGTCATCTTCAGGTACTGCGGCGCCTTTGGAGTCCTCTGGAGCGCTGACTCCTCGAAGTAGACTTTGTCTCACCTCGGTCAGACAAAGTCCCAGCCTGGTCCAGCAGTTGAGAAGAAATCTCTGGTTGGTAGTAAATGGCTCTCTGCTATCCCGCCGCTACCACCTAGTAACATGTATACCAGGTGATGTGGTCAGTTGTTTTCTTTTTCTAAGGATAGGATTTAGGAATATTCAAAGTTCGCTTTGGGTTAGAAATTTTTAAAGGATGTATTTGTTCTGGTATAGGAGTGTGTAAGGAGAAAGAGCTAAGTCTAAACAATGCATAATGAGTAAAGGGTTCAAAGCATCTTGTCTTTCGAACCCAGTACTGGATCACAATTACGCAACCACTCCAAAGATTATCTGCCCCTCTGGACTGTGAATGGTGCCCTAAACCTTGGCCTTCACACAAAAAACTTATAAATTCTCTGTTGTACACAGAAATGAGTCACATAATTCTAAATTAATTAGTTCTCTTTTAAAAGCCTTCTTTACATAACAAATCCATTGCTACACATTACAAGGCCTTTTTTATATAACAAATCCAGTGCTTTACATTACACTTGGCATATTTTTGAATTCACACACCTTTCAAAATTTGGCTCAATAACATTACAAAAAAAATCTGATGTGTTGCACTCACATGACTTTCTCTACTCTTGTACTAACCATTCTAACAAACTCTTATTCCTATATCTCCATGTTAGTAAAGATAAACATCGTACAAATTACTAAAGTAAGAACAAATTAGAAACTAAAAACTTCACTTATCTTAGTATGATTTGCTGACCATAGAAACTAAAAACTTCAGTTATCTTAGTATGATTTGCTGACCATATATATGGCTTTGAGAATGAGCTGGACACAGCTTGACACCCAGGGTCAGCAAATCATACTAAGATAAGTGAAGTTTTTAGTTTCTAATTTGTTCTTACTTTAGAATCTTGTTGCTTCACTGTTAATAGCTTCAATTTTTCCTTATTTATCGTACAAATTATCTTACTGCTTATGTCCTTGTAGGTGCAAGGGAGATATTAGAATACAGAAGGCTTTGTGCAACAGTCAAATCTTTTTGATCTTTGGGATTCCGTTCTCTTTGCAATTAACATATAAAAAAATGAACATTGTTGCATTTCGCTAAAGTTCTAAGTTTTCCGAAACTCACACACATAACAAGGAATATCTCCGAAATGGTTCACCCTACAAGAAAATTTATTGAGACATAAATTGTGTATTTTACCAAGATATACTCAGGGGTCTCCGTCTAGGGGATATGTGAATAGCGACCACAAGGTGCCCAAGCTGAGCAGAACATTACTTCCACTTACTGGTGTTTTGCTCCTCACTGTAACTTTTCTATCTGACCTTACCTTGGTCATCTCTTGTTCTCTTGCGACCCCGATGATATTAGGGTTCCTGAGGGCTAGGGAGTCTTTATTTTACCAACCTCTCCATTACTATAATTTCTCTATAACCTCTTAACCCCTAACATGCTGACCTGTCATGGCATGTAATAGTCCTCTGATTGGTAATCAGAGGATATGGTCGGTGAATTTATTTTGATAATTCTCCCGGTCAGGTCGGTGAGACCCGTAAACCAACGACAGGTGTGGTCCTCCAGACATTCTGGGGGTTGTGAGAGAGCGATGTGACCGCCAAAACATAAAAATATGGTGCTCTCTAAAAAGCGGTTACTATTACTGCAATTGCTCTCTTCAATATCATCAGTGAAAAATATTGGAGAGCAAGAGGATTAATGACTTCATTGTCATAAATCCAGCATTAGCTATTAACAACAACATTTTTTGTATAGTATGATTTGGTCTATCTCTAACGGTTTACCAGTCATGCAAACGTCGTCCAGAGTAAATACGACTACAGGGGCTATAGCCAGAAAATTCAAGATATACATTTCATTTGTCATCAAAATATCTCAAACATATGACATTTTAATCAAATTCGTTAGAGCCATTTTCAAGAAAATCAAAATTTTCGAAAAATGTTCCATGTAAAGGGTAGTTTAGGGTGGGGCTATTTTCTTCAAAATCTTCGTATCGCATCCTTGAAAGACATTAAACTTAAATACCAACTTTGGTTTCTAACCGAGTTTTCGTTTTTGAGTTATTCTGTCCACAGACTGACAGACTGACACACACACGGACCTTTTTCTAAAAATGCTTTTTTTGGATTCAGGAGGCCTCAAAACATTTATTTCCATTGAAATCTCCACATCGAATTTTTGGGTGGAATACAATACTTCCCCTACTAACCAGTAGAGAAAGTAACAGATTCTAAGACTGGATGCCAAATTGCTGTCCGAGAGTCTGTTTCTGTGACAAGTTTTCAGGAGCTTCATTATACAGAAACCCTGTTCACCAAAGTGGGTACTACTATACACTGTCACAGTTTTTGCTGCGTTGGAAATATAATTTGGGAAACGCCTATTTTCAATAAGGAAAATTGAAGCTATTAACAGTAAAGCAACAAGATTCTAAAGTAAGAACAAATTAGAAACTAAAAACTTCACTTATCTTAGTAATGTTGCTTGTTCTCCTTGAACAAGCTAACCCAGGGTTTCAAGTTGTCTCCAACTCATTCTCAAAATTTAGATAATTTTGAATCAAAATTATTTGAGTATCTAAATTTTAGCATGAAAAGAAAAACTAAGAGGTTAAAAAACAGGTTAAATAGATTATGCCAAAAGCAACAGAAATTGAATATAAATAAACCAAATAATCAAACAAATAATGCAATTAATTTATCAAATTGTAACTTTAACGATGAAGAAATAAATTTTCTAAATAAAGGTATGAAAACTTGTGTAAGTTTTTCAAAAAACACAGATGATTTTGTTGCAGATATTAAAATTGCCAGTCAAGATTTAAATGACATTAATAAATCTTTGATTAAAATGAAATGTACTAAAATTTTGAAAGATATAAATAAAAATCATCCTAAAAGTAATTATAATAATCAGATTATTAAATCATTGAAAGAAAAGGATGTAATTTATACTAAAGCTGATAAAGGCAACAAAATTGTAATTTTTTAGATCAATCTGATTATATTAATACAGTAGAACTTTTGCTTGAAAGTAAAGATTACTTAAAAATTGATAATGATCCTTTAAAATCATGTATTTCAACTTTTAATATAACTCTCAACGAAGTGAAAATGATACCTAAAAAAGAAAAAAGTATTCTAAAAGTCAATAATCCTGTTTTATCCAGGTTATATGCACTTCCAAAAATTCACAAACCTGGAAATAAAATGAGACCCATTATAAATTATATAAATTCACCTATGTATAATTTAGCTAAATGGTTAACTAAAAAATTTAGTACTTTTGATAAATTTGAAAGTTTAAGTATTAAAAATTCTTTTGAATTAGTAGAAAAGATTAACAACATAGTATTGACTGATAATGATAAACTTGTTTCTTTTGATGTAATGGCTTTATTTCCTAGCATTCCTATAAAAAAGCTTTTGATTTTTTTAAAAAAATGGTTAAATTCTTTAGAATTAAACAAAGGTTTAATAGATGATTTTGTAAAACTTACAAATCTTTGTTTAGATCAAAATTTCTTTAGTTTTAATGGTAATTTTTTTCAACAAACTTCTGGCTTGGCAATGGGTAGTCCACTTTTGCCATTTCTTGCTAATCTTTTCATGGGTTTTTTTGAAACTCAAATTACAAAATCATTCCCTCTAATTTTTAAAATATGGTATAGATATGTGGATGACATTTTTGCTGTTGTTCCTAAAAAACAGATAAATGATGCTTTAAAACTTTTACATTTACAAGATAAAGCTATACAATTCACTTTAGAAACTGAAAATAATGGATTCCTTTCATTTCTGGACTTAAAAATTAAAAGACATAACAATTAATTGAAATTTGGTATTTATGGAAAATCTACTCACACTGATAATTACATAAAATATAAAAGTTTTAATCCTTCTGCACATAAATTTGCTCTTTTCAATAGTTTAATTTATAGGATAATAAATATACTCCTTAATAAAGATGAATTTGACATAGAATATAAACACATTATTAACACTGCAGTAAATAATGGTTTTAATACAGATTTTATACATAAAAAGATAGAAAAATTTAAGTATCAAAAAGCTGTTAAAGAAGTTTCAACCCTTAAAAAATAAAAGATAATTGTACTTTTAAAAAGTTTACTTACCATCCATGGGTCAATAAAAAATTTACAAAGATTTTTAAAGAATATGGAATAAATTTGGTCACTCAAAATAAATTTAATATACAAAATTTACTTAATTTTTCTAAAAAAGATAAAATACCAAATTATAAAAAATCTGGCATTTATCAATTTAGCTGTTTAGATTGTGATAAGGTTTATATTGGAAAAACTAAACGTCATTTAGAAATCAGAATAAAAGAACATTTTAGAAATATTAAATATAAACAAACCGATAAATCAGCTGTGGCAGATCATTTTGGGTCATTTAATCATGAAATTAATCCAGAAGTTAAATTATTAAAACAATTAAGTGGTACGATAGATTTAATGGTTTGGGAAAAAATTTTTATTTTAAAAAACGGGAATCGTGCTATGAACTTTGAATTACCATCTATAGATTGTATTTATAAATTTTTGTTTTCAGAGATTGGTAAATAAAAATTGAATATCAGTATTTATTTTTGTTTTCAGAAAAAAGTAAAAGATTGTAGCTTTGGTAACGAATTTGTTTGTATAGCTTTGAGAATGAGTTGGAGACAACCGGAAACCCTGGGTTAGCTTATTCAAGGAGAACATGCAACATTACTAAGATAAGTGAAGTTTTTAGTTTCTAATTTGTTCTTACTTTAGAAGCCTATTTTCAAGTTTCCGGTAGTATTCAGTCAATGCGTCTGAGCATGAATTGTCAAATTTCTCTTGAAGGCGACAAACACATTGTACTTCTATCAGCTCCAGTTGTTCTGCTGCATTATTTACTTTATCTACATTCATAACGTCTTTGTATGTTGCGTTTTTTCACGCAAGATACTGGTTGCATATTAGGTACTGAATACTACTAGCGGGATTGGCCCGCTATGCCCAGGGCGGGGCTACTGGCTCTCTGCGTGTCATTGCCACTCGGGGCCACGACTGACACCACTGCTGTACTGCACTGCAGTGCACCGTATTGTATTGTATATATCATATTATATATATATCATATCATACTAATACTGTACTATACCATATTGTATTATACTATATTATTATATTATATTTTATATATATGGGGGGATGGGTTTACCATTTTGTTTAAGCTTCTTAACCAGTTTATATTTTTTCTCATTATTTGCAGGAATGGGGTGCAACACATTTTCATCACAGCAAAATCACTGGATGAAGATTTGCAGCATAATGTTGGAGAATCACCACGGCAAATTTTAACAAAGATAATAATAATTAGTTTCATATTACTGCCTATTAGTGTTGTAACTGTTATTGTATGGCAAGATCTTTGGCCACCAGGCCTAACTTCATGTGATACATTTTGTTTTCTGACCAACACTTTGTTGGTAATGCAGTTTGTAAATTCCATTTGTATCTTTCGAGCCCGCAATCTCGCTTTTAATAACTATATTTCATCACAGTCTTGGAGGAAAAATCATCAACCAACTATCAAAGACAGGAAAGTAATCTCTATTGAGCAATCTATGAACAGCATAAGCTGTGCAAAATCTTGGAGGCAAACTGCAGAAACTACAGAGTGTAAATTATCTGCATGTATGAAGTTAGCATACATAGTTCAGTCTAAAAGTCCAGTTGAAAGGTCATCATATAATTCAAATAATAAATGTGTTTCATTTTCACCTTCTGCTTGCATGCAATGCTCGTTCTGTGTTGAGCATATTACTGTTGAAATCCAAAAACTTAGATCTGTTCACCTATGTTTATATGATTTAGCACGCTTAATTAATGAAACCTTTGGTTTTCAAATATTACTTTCCTTAGCTTCATTCTTCAATTTTTTGTTACTTTCATTAAACTTCACAATTGATTTAGTGGGAAGAATGATGCAAAGTAGGGGAAGCACGTCAAATGGTTACTATGTGTCCATGAGCCAGGAGGGCATTACAATATTTTGGGGAATGTGGGCAGCAACATGTATGATAGCAATAACAATGAACTGCCATCATGCAGCTCTGGAAGCTGATAATTTACTAATTACCATGTACAGAGCAACCCTTGTAGAAATACCAAAGGAAACAAAAGTGAAACTAGATTCACTTCTTCTGCAGCTGACTACCATAAAAATAAAATTTGTAGCTGCTGGTTTCTTTACAATAGATCTTTCTCTATTACATGCAATTGTGGCTGTAATGTGCACTTATCTGATCGTTATATTCCAGTTTAGATCTTAGACAAAAATTCATTTAAATGGCATGAACTACCAGAAACTGCAGAATTGAAATATGAATGAACTGTAACCCATGATAATACAGCTTGTGTTTGTTTATGGTATTATGCTCTTTGGTCAAATTTCTTTGACAAACCATTTCCTATTATTATTGCCCTGTGTTTCTCGTTCTCATTCTGTTTTAAACAATTAGTATGAACTCATTTTAAAATTAAGTAATCATTGCTATAGGTGCTTTAGTGTTGTATTGTCTTTCTTAAATCTAATCACTGTGACCCAGTATACTAAAGTCCTCAGCTTAGTTTTATCTCTAATCCTGCCTACGGAGGATATAGTGGTTAGAGGGCAACATTGGGCAGCATTGCTATGGCATGTGCTCAGCTTGCATTACTGCGCAAAATTTACAGATCCTTAGTATGCCTTTAAGGATTTAATGGCAGGATTTAAACAGGCTGTTTAGACTTGTGAGATATGGCCAGTCTAACTGAATATGTGCAAAAGTACATCTGGAGGGGTACATAAAACGTTTAGTGAACCTCTTGTAATCAGAACTTAAATATCTATCAAATAGGGCAATGGCCTAACTTGTAAAACAATTACAATTATAATCGCTCCACTCTCAGGTCCTAACTTGGTATAAACACAAGCAGTCAACAACTAACCCGCAATAGCAAAAACCAAAGATGCCACAAAATATAGTACCTTAAATACTGCGAGTTTTCAGGATGTATGATAACCCTGGTACAGACTACTTGAACATAACGTGATAGCAGTGCTATTCCTAAAACTCCCGAGTAAATATCCCTCTGTTGCATGATAAATACGAAGCATGGATCCAGGTGGCATTCATTTATATTAGTTGCAGCTGATACGAACACCTGGTTATCACGGAGGGTTACAAGGTGTGAATCTAAGGCTGGATGGAGTATATTTTTACTTTCTTTACTACGTACAGTAGGGCAAGGGGTGGGGGGAATTGAATTCCACCCAGTATTATATGTGAGATTTTACTGAAACTATATTTTGAATCCTGTGAACAAATTTGGTACTTAAGCTAAATATGTTCCAAAGATGCAACAAGAAGTCCTTTATATGGAACATTTTTTGAAATTGTTGACTTCCTTAAAAATAACTAACTTTTTTTATTACAATGCCATAGGTTGAAATGACGAATAAAATGTATAACTTGAATTTTCGGAAAGAGCCTGTGAAGTTCTCTCCTATCGAAAATAATTTAGTATAAGTGTAACCTTATATAACAGAAAACATTAAGTAATTCATTAAAGTTTGCTTCACAAAACACAAAGATCTCCTTAAAACACAGAATTTATTTCAAATAGCCTTTTAGTGGTATAAGCCATTTCTTGTGATTGCATAGAAACAGTATTGCATTTTAAGACCAGCATATAGCATACAGCTCTTAAACATTTCATAACGAAATGTTTAAGACAGCCATTTCTGTAGTGTTATCTGCATTAAAATGTTGTTGTTGTTGTTTTCTAGTGTCTTGCATCTGGCAATGAAGCCATTAGCATTCGTGCTTTCCAATGTACACAATAGAAATTAAGCTTTGGTAAGCATCTTCCTTTCATAGAAGTTTGAAAACAATGTTGTTGTAATTAATTTAATTTAAAAGGTGAGTTAATTAATAACACTGAACAACACTTACAACATATTTTTCCGGGACACGTTTCGAAGGTTAACTTTCCTCCGCGTCCCGGAAAAATATGTTGTAAGTGTTGTTCAGTGTTATTAATTAACTCACCTTTTATTTTAAATTAAATTTGGTAAGCATAATTGGTATATCTACTAATAAACAGTAAAGGATAGAGAAAGTTATATTAATCTTGTAATGTATTATCTTATATATTTAAACGAGCAATTCTTGTGTATATATATTCCACGCAACTAGGAAACACTAATGATTTCAATCATATTTTGTATTCAGATAGGGTTTAGCCTTTTAAATTTATCCATATAGGTGTAATTTCTGAAAAAAAGCAATTTTACATAAAAAAAAATAACATTTTTAGTCCCGCTTCTACAGAGCAATTCTTGTATATATGTTCCCGGTACATCAGAAACGGCTCTAAAGATTTGGTTAAAATTTTGAATAAATATAACATTTTGCTTTTTAAGTTTACCTATATATGTGTAGGTGTCTTTCCTGAAAAGAAAATGCAATTTTACACAAAAAATAACATTTTTTATTTCCTCTATGCAGAGCAGTTCTTGCATATATTACGTGTATCTAGGAAACGGTTCTGTAGATTTTGATCAAATTTTGTGCTCAGATAAGCTTTTGCTTCTTAAATTTATCTACATTGGTGTCTTGCCTGAAAAAAAAAATGATTTTATATATATATAAAAACATACCTTTATTCTCTCTTCTGCAAATTATACAATTTTCTGTACGTCTGAAATGGAAATCCTATGTATTACATTCACACGTTTCTCTACTCAAATTCAGGTAACACATACACATCTCTTTCTCTATTCACTCTTCTATAGACAATTTTCCATAAAAAACAAAAAAAATTATCCCCTCTTTGAAAATGTCATACATTTTTCTGTATGTTGGAAATGGTACATATTACATTCACACTGTCTTCTCTACTCACCTTTAGATAACACATTCACATCTCTTTCTCTACTTACTCTTCTATAAACAATTTTCCATAAAAAACTTGATTTTACACACACACACACACAAAAAAAAAAAAAAAAAATTTATCCCCGCTTTTAAAGTAAGTCATACCATGTTCTGTATGTTTGAAATAGAAATGCTATTACATTCACACTGTTTTCTTCTCTCTCTTTTAGGTAACACATTCACATCTCTCTCTACTCACTCTTCTGCAAGTAAGTCATACAATTTTGTGCAAGTTTGAAATAGAAATGCTACGTATTACATCCAGTTTCCTCCACTTACTTTTGGGTAACACATTCATAACTGTTTCTCTACTCACTCTTCTAGAAGTAAGTCATACAATTTTCTGTATGTTTGAAATAGAAATGTTGTTGTTGTTGTTTTCTAGTGCCTTGCATCTGGCAATGAAGCCATTAGCATTTGTGCTTTCCAATACTTTTGAACTGTAGTTTCTTCTGATCTTAATGCTTCACAGGTCTTCAAGTGGTCTTCGTTCATTTCTGCTGGATCGTTAGACAGGACACATATTGGTGAAGCTAAGATACCTATTCTGTAGAGATGACTTGCTAAGCAGTTGTGATTTGTCTATAGTCGGAAGGCTGCAACCACTGTTTTCCTTGGTCTCTGGGGGATTATATCTGGGTTGGAAAGTAGTGTAATCCATTTTTTATCTTTGGCATTTGTTTCTATTTCTTGTAGGTATGAATGAGAAAATTTTTTATTGATCAAGCGTTTTATTGAGGAATATGAGAAATTGAATTTAGACTTTTGTTTTATTGTTGTGCCTTTCTTTGCCAGTGAGTCTGCAGCTTCATTCCCCATGACTCCACAGTGTGCTGGGATCCATTGGAGCTGAACAGTCTTATTAACTTTTTGGAGTTGTGTTAACATTTTGTAGCATTCTCTAATTTTTGTTGACTTCTTTGTAGTATTTGAACATATTCCCTGAATTGTAGCTTTAGAATCTAAAAGAATTACTGCCTTGTTAAATTTATTTAAGGGAAGATTTAATAATTCTCGGAGAGCAATGTATATAGCCTCTATTTCTCCATCATAATTTGTTGTGTCTCTGCCAACAGAATGATAAAAGGAAAAATGTGAACACGTAACTCCAGCTCCAGTAAGGTTTTCCTTCGAGGATCCATCAGTATATATGTGCAGCCATTCTTCTGTGGGATATCTAGTATTGATTGTTTCCAGAGCTAGAAGTTTTTGCATTTCTTTTGGTGTGTCTGATTTACTTATTTCCTTTATTAATTCCAAACTGAAAGTAGGTTGCAATAATTCCAATGGATTTTCTCTTATAAGTAGATTTTCTCTGGTGTTAGGAATGTTCAATTTGGATTTAATTTGTGTTACCTTTTCTAGGAAACTACTATGAGTTTTAAGGATTGAAGGGGGGAGGTTCTCTACTGTCCATTTAGAGTTTGGCAGTCGTAACATTTTCTCGTGTTGGAGTAATGCTTGTTCTTCTATTTTTGTTGTTATTGATTGGGTCCATGTTAAGACAAGCATGGCATCAATAGGTGTGGATTTAACTGCTCCAGTGATTAGGCGAAGCGCCTGATTTTGTATTTGTTCAAGTTTATTGATGTTAGTATTTGCTGCTGTTATTAAAGCTTCAGAACAGTACAAGAGGTTTGGTTTAACGTACATTTTGTATGTTGTGTTAAGGACTCTCCTTGAGCAGCCCCATTTAGCACCAGCTAACCTTTTCAGGATTTGCAGTTTCTTTTCAACCTTTTCTGAGATGTTTGTTATATGTTTTTTCCAACTTAGCTTTCTGTCGAAAGTGATGCCTAAATATTTGGCATCATCAACTGCTTTGAGTGGTTTACCATTATAATTTATGTTAATATTAACTGGTTTGTATTTTAGTGTAAATAATTCATAATTTGTTTTTTCCACATTGATAGTTATGAGGTTTTTGGAGCTCCATTCATGTACTTTGTTTAGGGCTGTTTCTATTCTGTCATTAATTAATTCAGGTTTTTTTGGAGAGCCTAGAGTCCAAATGACTACATTCTCAGCAAATAAAGCAATTTTGGTTTCTAAAGTTTTTGTTATTGATGGAAGGTCATTTATATGTATGTTAAAAGAGTGTTGTGCTCAGAACAGCACCTTGTGGAAGTCCTCGGTGTGTTTGTTTATATTTGGAAATGTATGTATTATATTTTGTGGCACAAAATCTTTGTGAAATAAACTGAGTTATCCATTTAAGCATGTTACTTTTCACACCTATTGATTGCAACTTCTCAATTAATTTGTTTCTCCAGACTGAGTCATATGCTGATTTAAAATCAATGAATACTGCTAAGGTATCCTTTCTATTGAAAGCATCCTTGATGTCTTGGCTTAGTAGGAGTATATTTTCACTTGTACTATGATTCTGTCTGAAGCCGGTCTGTGAACTATTAATTAAGTTGTAATATTCTAGGAACCAGTTAAGTCTAGATGCCACCATTCTTTTCATCACTTTTGCAATAACACTGGTCAAAGATATTGGCCTGAAACTATTAATATTGTTTGAGGGTTTGTTTTTCTTTAAAATCGGGATGATAATGGGTTTTTTCCAGTCGGAAGGCACAGTCATTCTCCAACACGTATTATACAGTTTAAGTAGGATTTCTTTTCCTTTCCTGCCAAGGTGTTTAATAAACTCTGGGAGGATCTTGTCAGGTCCTGGAGATTTTTTGTTCTGTAATTGTTCTATTGCTAAATCTAGTTCTGTTTCGTTAAAATCCTGAATAAAAATATCATTTCGTATATCTTTTGGGTTATTAGTTTGTCTGATAGCTTTATCTTGTTTTTTATACGCTTGAGGTATTCTTTGTGACTGAGCATAAAACTTGTTAAGGGATTCTGCTATTTCCCTATCTGTAGTTAAGCTTTTGTTTGAAATAGAAATGTTGCATATTACATTCACAGTGTTTTCTCTACTCACTTTTAGATAAAACATTCACATCTCTTTCATTATTCACTCTTCTATAAACAATTTTCCATAAAAAGCGTGATTTTACACCAAAAAAAGTTTTATCCCCACTTTTAAAATAAGCCATACCATGTTCTGAATGTTTGAAATAGAAATGCTATTACATTCACACTCGTTTGTCCTTTCACTTTTAGGTAACACATTCACATCTCTTTCTCTACTCACTCTTCTACATCATCTATATATATAAATTGGATGTTTGTATATACGTAACTGTTAATCTCGAAAACCACTTAACCGATCACTGCGAAATTCGGCACGCATATGTATTTTTTCCATGGAGAAAATGTTGATGGTAACAATTTTACTAAACAATATATTACTTTCAAATGGTTTTTTACTCGCTTTTCTTGTATGTAGTACATTCATATTTTCTATATGTTTGAAATGGAAATACAACACATTACATTCATACTATTTTCTCTATTTACTTTTGTTTACAAATTCACATGTTATTCTCTATCGTTTATCAACTTCATACCAATGCCTATACATATTAGATGTTGAAGGGTGAGTGAACTCCAAAACAGTTTGACCGATCACCATGCAAATTAACATATTTATGTTTTTTTTCATGGCAAAGGTTTTTATGCAATCAATTTTACCACCCAACATATTACGTTCACATGGTTTTCTCTACTCCCTTTTCTTTTACCTAACAGACTACTCCTCTTCTACAAACAATTCATACATTTTTCCATACACTTGAAATATAAGTGCAAGGTATAACATTCACATGGTTTTTCTACTCATTTTTCTTTTACTAAGCACAATAGCATTTCTTTCACTATTCCCATTTTGACGAACAATTCATACAATTTCTATATGATTGAAATAGAAATGCATAGTACATTCACATGGCTTTGTCGGCAAGCTTTTCTTCCTGTAGTATTTGCTATTGTTCAACTGTGCTTTTGCTTAGTGTTGTTCTGTTGTTTTAATATAAAATAAAGAAATAGTTAAAAAAGTAAAGTTACCACAACAGGTGTCAGGAGTGCGACGAAAAGCACAATATGGAACAGTTGATAAAACAAATGTTAACCAAGATGGACATAATGGGAAATGAAATGAATTCCGGAATGTGACACGTTTTACAACTGAAATGATGGTGTTTATAAATATTTGTATGTATTTCTATATCTCTTGTACCTCAGAAATGACTCTTAACAACCGCGACAAACATTTTTATTTAGTTAATGTTTTGCCTTTAAGGGTTTATCTAAATAAGTATCTTCTCCCAAAGAAACAAGATTTCACAAAAACGGGGGGGGGGGGGGGGGAGGAATATCAAGTGAAGCTTGGTCGTCCAGGTTCTATGTTTATAAGTGAAGCATGTTAAGCATTAATCCTATGTAGCGCTTGTAAAAAGAATTCACAACTGTGACTTCTGTAGCTTGCTTGTAATGATACTTTTGAAGCAATTGTGTCCCTTTGTTTTTCTGTCTTTCTTAATTTCCAGATCAGCAATGATCCGAAACTTTACGCACTTAAAATGGGGTACTGTCAATCTTGGTGTGAAACGTATTTCTTTATTTGCTCTTAACTTATGTAAAATCACTTCCTATTGGTACCTGTATAATCAACCTTTTACCAATATATTTATGTTAAATTCTGTTCTGAAAAAGACATTCTGTTACAAGTGCAACAGCAATAGGACAATATTGTAGGTTGCACAGAAGGATAGATAAAACTTCTAGATTATCTGCATATATTCGGCAACAAGCAAAGCAAAGAAGTTTGATCCATCTCAAGACGGTGGTACACATGCACGGAGGATACAATTGATGGTGACTAAACCTGGGTTTTGCTAAGCTTTGGGAGGCCTGTTCTAATTTCCACACCTGACTGGAATGCATTGAAGTATGCTATCCATACATGACAGTTGTGTTGCTCTGTAAATTTTGTTGAATACAGTTCAGGTTGTCTGCTGCGTAAGCTGCAGGAAAATGAATAAGCCAATCCTTAGATTGCATAGAAATGTATATAGGTAAACTTGTAACAATAAAGGGCTCAAGTCCAGGTTGATAATGTTTTTCACGCATATACAGAGTGTAACTTTATTGGTGTCAAATATTTCAAGCAAAACAATACAACAAAACATAATAAAAATCATATATGACTGAAAAATCAGCTCTGTCCGAGTTACAAGACCAAATTGAGGGTTACTAAAATTGCTCAAAGTAGCTTTGTCCTGCCTCAAAGGATGCCTTCAACTGTATTCTGGGCTGCGTGCTCTGTTGTAAATTTCTGGGGTGTTTTATATTTGGCCAAATCTAGATGGATACGCTTCTCAGAGCATCAATATCTGACATGGTAATCGCAGAAACCAAGGATTTTAAATGTCCCCGGACTAAGAAATACATTGCATACAAATCAGGAGTTTGAGCAGATCATGAATAGAATCCCCCTCGCCTATCCATATATGTGGAACTAAATAATTCAAGAAATAATGCACTATCCAATTGAAAAGAGTTGGGAAACCATCGTATAAAAGCCACATTCGTATGGCATTCATAGGAAGAACATCAATTAAATAACGCTATTCATTTTTGAGAAACTGTAGGTACGTCTCTGCACTCAAGTGCAGAGAAAATAAATAGTGACCAATAATGTGTTCGTGAAAGATTCCACCTCAAACATTGAGGGAGAATCTCTATTGATGTCTATCCTGAAGTAGTTCACAGGTATTTTCATAGCCCCAGGTATAATTGTTATGCAAACTGAAGATACCGTCGCGACTAAACCCAGACACTTCAATGAACAAGGTGCATGCAATGAAACTCATGAACACAGCACAGTTCTCTAATGCTATGGCAGAATGTTCTTCTTTACTCAAAGTCCATTATATTTAATTCTTGCACCCGATGAAGATGATAAGGATACAGAAGATTTTCATGAAAAACTATTCAGATAGTCTCCTACTGCAATGCATCTGTCATGAAGATCTCGCTCTTCACAATCAATGCTTCGTACCTCTCTTAGTCTCCCAACATCCAAAACTCTCCTCTGAAATGAGTTTTCTCTCTCTCCCTGTCTCTCTCTATCTCTCAAGGGTTGATAAATTCGAGGAAATGTTCATGAATAAGGTAACATCAGTTGTGGTACTTTTCTGCGTAAAGCTCACGTGCTTGTAGTGTGTTCTGTTCTGCAAGGCCATACACGTACTGCATATCAGTCTTTCACTCATTTTCCTCCATCTTCTGTGTTTGACAGCAAACCACAAAAAGCAAAACTAAAAACAGAAATAATTAAAAATAAAAAAGAACAGTCAAATAATTGGTGGACAGCAATTATTATTAACGATTTTCTCTACAAAAACAACCAAACAAAGATATCAGCGAATAACAATTTAACTCAATTACTGTGGGTAACAATGGAGGCAAGTACTTTAATAATGATTCTCAGATGCATGTTCATATGAATTTTAGTTTATGGTTTTAACGTTGGGAGGGCATCCCGAATTATTTTACATTAATAAAGATACAGTGTTTATGAGCATGTATCAATAAGACTTCACACATATTTTTTACCTTTCTGAAAGGATACTTATGATGTGCTGTATTCATTTAAGAGTGAGTGAGTGAGTGTGTGGGGTTTAACGGCCCGCCGACAAGGAGGTCATTTGGGCCCACAGTTAAACAATCTAAAACACACTCACGCAGTTATTCATTTAAGAATTTAGCTCATTAATCTTAATCCTTGTTCAAAGTATGTTATTTATAATGCACATACATTTTTGTTTCTAATTCTCTCAAATATTCATAGTGGGAATACCTCTACCATTATATTTACATGTATTGGAAATGTTTATTTACATTTTAATGTTTTGTTATAAGAGTATTCTTTCTTTAGTCATTACTCTTGATGGAGTTGAAACTTTGTAAGATTATTGCTGTGTATTGCAAAAATAAATAAATAAATAAAAATAAACAAATTTGTAATAATTATGACCAAATATTATTTCTGAAGCAAAGAAATTATTTGTACTGAGCAATTCCAAGTATACTCAAAGGCAAACACACCCATTTTGCCTCTATTAATGCTATAATCACATTACTGCAATGAAAAGTACAACCAAACTCCTGTTTTAAGTAGTAAAGTAAGAAGGAAGTAAGAAAAGCAGAATATACAACCTTCTTCTCCAAATTGAAGTGTTCCTGACCGCAACTGTAGGATAGCAGCCTGCCCATTGCAGTTAATCTCCAATTAATTTTGCTGCCCACACAATGCAGACTAGGTGAGTATCTGCTAGCCTGAGCAGTTAAAAAGTGCATAGAACTTCAGAAGATAGCATCCCTTAGTGATTAGTAGAGCCCGGATTTTTATGTAATATCAAGGTGCGAAATATGTACATATTTATGTAACAAAAAACATCAAAATATGTAATATCAACAAAATATGTAAAATTATGTAATAATCTAAGTGCTAAGATTACCACCTCAAATCTAAGTGCAGACTGCAAATTACACAGAATTTTGTGATTTAATGGGTCTGTAAGTACATAAATTAATTACAATGAGTTAAAATTTACTAAATATAAAATTAATTATAGGGAAAACGTTTTGTTTTATGCAGAATTTACTTAAAATTTATTTTCAAGTAGGTAATTACTAAATAAAAAATGTGTTTTGGATCTATGTGATACCGAAATTTAGATTTCCGATCGAATGGGCTTTTGAAAAAGACACGTTTTAATTTAATTGCCGGATGTGAGATTTGCGATAAGTGTTAAGTAATAACATAAATAGATAATAGAGCAGAAAGTGTTGTAAGGTGAGCAAGATATGAGTAAATAATAGTCGTTAAAGTTGTAGGATAAACACATTATTGGTTTGAAATTAGCGAGTCATGACGTCATACTACATAGTTTAAATACACGTTCGAAAGTCAGTTCTACAAACCTTAAAAGTCGCGCGATATATTTAATAAAAATATAAAGTAAACATCGTTTAATCCTAAAAAGGTAATTATATATTCGAAATTCATAAAAGAACATGTTATAATAGAAAGGGACATTTTTAAATTGCGGGAAAAGGAAATAGCATTTTGGATACGAGGCTTTCTTGGATGACGTCATGACATTCAAATGGGAAGAGAACGGTTTTCTTAGCGTGGGTAAGAGAGAAAGCGTCTGGTCACTACTCAACCAGAGACCAGTACGGCAGGTCGTGCTGCGCGGATGTGAGTGCGATTCCTCTACAGATACAAATATTTTCGGCATAGCTCCCGAAAATATTTAATACGCAATAAATGATATGCAAAGTTGTTCTTGGGTTGTCCATTACACTTACGCAAACCCGAGATAAAAAGTAAGAGATCTCTTGCAGAACTAGCCGGAGCAAAACACTTCAAAGGGTAACACCACGTCACCAACGACTTCAGCTTCAAATGGCGATCCAATAACTAGGACACAACGATTATTCAGCTTCAAATTGGCATCCCAACGTGTGGCGTCGAAAGAATGGACCAACCCCCCAAGACGACCGAGCCAGCATCGAGCCAGCAGACAAGAAGGCGCCCAGCGTGTGAACATCTGTGAAACGTGTAGTGAACAAGTTTAAGTGCAGTTAAAGTGAAATAGTGAAAATATTGAAAATTTTGGTGAGTAGAAAAACACATGTAAATAGCTTAGAAATGGAAGACAGTGATACCGATTTTCTAGGTTTTGATAGTCCGGAAATTGAGAAAAGTGTAAGTAGGATGGAAGAATTTAATCAGAATGTAATTGGTAGCAGAATATGCCAAGAAGTAGAAGATCAGAACGTTAGAGAAACACCTAGAGGTAGTTCAGAAATGTTTAGTAGTAATTCAGAAAGGCCAGCATTTATGTCAGAAATAGAGAATATGTTTCAAACGATAATGAAAAAGATGAGTACAGAGTTAAGTCAAAAGATAGATGAAAATAGTAAAGAATTAAGAACAGTGGAAAAGATGAGTACAGAGTTAAGTAAAAAGATAGATGAAAATAGTAAAGAATTAAGAACAGTGAAAAAGATGAGTACAGAGTTAAGTCAAAAGATGAGTACAGAGTTAAGTCAAAAGATAGATGAAACTAGTATAGAGTTAGGACAGAAATTAGAGAAGGGACAACAGGAATTGGGAATGCAATTGGAGAATCAGAAGAGAGCTTTAGAAACCTTTAGGGAAGAAGTTAGGGAGGAAATTAATAAAGTTAGTAGTGAAGTGAAAGAAAATAGAGAACAGGTAGAACAGGTTAAGGGAGAATTAGAGACAATAAGGCAAGAAGTAAAGAATTCTGAAAAGAAATTAGGTCAACAAGTGAGTGAAAAATTAGATAAAGAAAGGGAAAAAGTAACATATAGATTAGACAAACAAAGGGAAGAAATTAGAGAAGAGTTACAGGGGTGTAAAGTTAGAATAGAAAGATCTGATGTAGAAAATGAAAGGCAGGCTAGAAATTTGGAGGATGTTACAGACCAAATAAAAGGGGTAGTAACAGAAATTACTCAGGTAAAAGAGGCCTTAGAAAATTTGAAATTAAATGAAAATGCATGTAATCACAACAATCTTAGTAATGAAGTTGCAAGAAACGAGGCAATACCAGGTGTATCAGCTGACATTTCGATGCAAAATAGAGGTAACAGTAATTCCCATTCTGATCTCAGAAATAGTGCAGGGACAGGTGACAATTCAAATTTACATTGGCCTAACCATGTCTTAAATGAAATGACACCTCCAGTTTTTGAAAATGAAGATTCAGATGATCCTAAAGCCTTTTTAGAAGGGTTACAAGAGTACTTCACGGTGAAACGTATACCAGAGGAGTACAAGATGGTGATAGTAAGAAAATGCCTAAAGGGTAATGCTGCTAATTGGCTAGGCCTTTCTATGGGTAACAATAATGACTACAGGACCTTTAGGAACATCTTTTTAACCAGATATTGGGGAGCTAGTAGGCAGGCTAATATTAGAGTTGAATTAAGCAATGGAAAATTTAATCCTAGATTGGAGGAATCAATGGTCAACTATTTTATGAGAATAGCGAGAAAATCGAAGATGTTGGATCCTCCCTTAGACGAAAAAGATCTAATAAATATAGTTACTCCACATTTTCCGGAAACACTTCAACATTACCTAATCATAGCCCGACCCGATAGCATTGCAGCTATGATCGAATTATTATCAGCCTTAGAAGTCAATAAGCCAAAACACGCATTTGGAAATGAATATGAAGGAAAAGAAACTGTCAATTCTTTCGGGCAAGGGGCACAGTATTATCAGAATAGAAGTGAGATTAGGGAAAGATATAAAGGACCAGTACCAAGGATGGAATCATTCCGGTGGGAAAATCAAGGTAGATATAACCAGGAAGGGCGTCATCAAAATAGAAATGGTAATCAAAGGGGAAGAAATATAAGGGTGAATTATATGAATACGAATAGATTTGATCGAGGTAGACGGGGACGTTATTTTGGACATAGTAGAAATTCAAATGATGGGTATTGGACAAACGGAGATAATGAGTTTAGACCAAGGTCACCAAGACAGGGAGAAAGGTATTCTAATGGACGAAATTCCCCCGAAAATGCTGAAATGGTTGAGGCCATTAACACGGTCAAAAACATGGTAGGAAGTAACCCCGATTTAATGCAGGAAAACAGAAGTAACAATTCGGGAAATAGTACAGGAGCAATACCTAAAAATCAGGGAAACGCCAGACCCGGTCAAACGCGCCTTCAGTGAGAACTGGGTATCCTAGTAATGATTGTGATAAGTACTCGGAAATAAATAGTCCTGGAAGGCAAATGATGATACAAAAGAAAAGAGAATGGAAAAATAGAAACGACGAAAACGAAAAAGTAGGAGATCCACCTAAAATCAAAATTGGAGTAAATGGAAAACAATACAATGCAATTATAGATACGGGATCAAATAGCACAGTACGCTCACAAAATTTTTATGATAATTTACAAAGTAGTGGTTTTAAAGTAATGTCTTTACCAGTTAATGGGATATATTGCTCGCTAGCTGTGGGAAAACGAAAAGAGAGAGTAAAATTTCAAGCAATGATAAATATTGAAATAAATGGGAGAATACTAGGAATTTTATTTCTGATTGTAGGAAGACTTGTGACAGATATTATAATAGGTTGTGATTGTCTTTATGCCTGGGAAGCTGTGGTGAATTTTAAAAACATGATTCTAGAAATGAAAGTTGAAGATGAGACCATTATAGTGCCTTTTGTGGAAGATAGTAGTTCAGAAACTATTGTAAGAGAAAAAGAGGAAGAAGAAATCCAAGGGGATACATTCTTTGTAGAATATGTTAAAGTAGGAGCTATGGAATTAACTGAAGTAAATGTCAAAGAGTACAGAGTCGATAATAAAGAAAATGTAGAATGGGATAAAAATGATTTCATAGACAATTTGAGGGTTTCTGATGCAACTAGGTACTATGATAGGGAGAGTAGTGAAGACTTAGAAGAATTGTTGAGGAAAAAAGTAACTCAGGCTGATCAACTAAATGAACAACAGAGGGATAAATTGTTTGAAATATTAATCCGAAATAAAGAAGTATTCTCTGAGAAACCTGGTAAATGTAATATTTATACTCATTCGTTTGAGATGATACCCATCAAACCTTTTACACATAAAGCGAGAGCTATCCCTAGTACAATAAGAGAAGAGGTAGATGCAGTTATAAA
This sequence comes from Tenodera sinensis, assembly GCA_030765045.1. Classification (NCBI taxonomy): domain Eukaryota; kingdom Metazoa; phylum Arthropoda; class Insecta; order Mantodea; family Mantidae; genus Tenodera; species Tenodera sinensis. Next base: position 76,558,191 of record CM060967.1, read on the forward strand.
GTCAATGTTAGAAGATGAGGTTATTGAGATTTCGAATTCAGAATTTGTGAATCCCCTATGTATTGTAAATAAGGCCAATGGAAGATTAGGGTGACATTAGACTCGAGAAAACTAAATCATTGTTCCTCATACTTTCCATCAGGGAATCCAACAGAACGTGTCCTCCGAGATATAGGAATTTATTTACGTGTACTTACACATCATAATCACAAGGATTGGGTGAAATATTGTCCATTGATAGAAAAGATTATCAATCACACCATTAATGTAACTACTGGGTTTGCACCAATAAAATTAATGTTAGGGATTGAACCAGAACCAATATTGATCGGGGTACCAAAAACACTGAAAATTAATGACATTCAGTTAAGTGAAGAAGAAAGAGCGAAAATTGCTTTTGAACGAATCAAGAAAAAGGCAGAGAAGCGAAAATTAAAGAAAAAGAGTAGAAAACATAAATGGGAACCTAAGATAGGCGATTGGGTACTAGTTAAAGACCATAAGTTATCAAGTGCATTGCGAGGTAGGAACAAAAGGATGGAATTGTTATATAAAGGTCCTGCAGAAATTATATCAAAATTTGGTTATCATACTTATGAATTAAAAGATGTTAAAAATGAAAAATGTCTGGGAAGATGGCATAAACAACTCCTTCGACCATACAAGAAACCGTGTGGTGCCTTGGAACCTTGATTTAATGTAAAAGAAAAATTGGAAGTGTCATTTGCCTATTGGCGCCCAATCAGCTTTGAGATAAAATTTAAATGTTAGCTTACTTGAAAATCATATATTGGTCAGGTACTTACATATTCATGAAAAATGCAGAATGTGAATTGCTATCTACTACAAAGAGCTTAAAAATATATTGTATAGAGCTCACAATAACAGCTTCAGAAAGATTGTTAAAATGTTCATCTCCGCATAGAGAGAAAACAGAATATTTAATTTGTAAACATTTGTTAAAATATTTAGATGTATAGATAGTTATCACAGCAAGACAAAGAAAGAACTTGTCTGAAGAGTGTAATGGATTTATATAAATATATGTACCTTTTTAGTGCTTAAAGGATATAGTACAGATATGTGTTACAATAGCAAAAGTGAAAAATCACAGTGCAAGTGATAGTGAGAGCGAAGTGAGCAAACATGAACTAAAAGAAGGAAGTATAAAGAAAGACTCTTGAAATTTAACCTTTATATAAAAGCTTCACAGAAGAAACCATAACATATTGTAATTAGTATTTAAGGATTAATGTTAAGTCAAGTGTATAATTGTTTGTCATGTTAAAAAGATTAATGAGAAAATGTGTTAATAACCAATTTCAAAAACAGTGTAATTGAAAATTGTATATAATGGGAGTGTTGCCGATTATTCAAAATACAGGAGTAATTTTTAATTTTTCTTTCGGGCAAGACATTTACATTATTTTATTATGAAATAATAAAATAATATAAATGGGGGCATTTGATACCGAAATTTAGATTTCCGATCGAATGGGCTTTTGAAAAAGACACGTTTTAATTTAATTGCCGGATGTGAGATTTGCGATAAGTGTTAAGTAATAACATAAATAGATAATAGAGCAGAAAGTGTTGTAAGGTGAGCAAGATATGAGTAAATAATAGTCGTTAAAGTTGTAGGATAAACACATTATTGGTTTGAAATTAGCGAGTCATGACGTCATACTACATAGTTTAAATACACGTTCGAAAGTCAGTTCTACAAACCTTAAAAGTCGCGCGATATATTTAATAAAAATATAAAGTAAACATCGTTTAATCCTAAAAAGGTAATTATATATTCGAAATTCATAAAAGAACATGTTATAATAGAAAGGGACATTTCTAAATTGCGGGAAAAGGAAATAGCATTTTGGATACGAGGCTTTCTTGGATGACGTCATGACATTCAAATGGGAAGAGAACGGTTTTCTTAGCGTGGGTAAGAGAGAAAGCGTCTGGTCACTACTCAACCAGAGACCAGTACGGCAGGTCGTGCTGCGCGGATGTGAGTGCGATTCCTCTACAGATACAAATATTTTCGGCATAGCTCCCGAAAATATTTAATACGCAATAAATGATATGCAAAGTTGTTCTTGGGTTGTCCATTACACTTACGCAAACCCGAGATAAAAAGTAAGAGATCTCTTGCAGAACTAGCCGGAGCAAAACACTTCAAAGGGTAACACCACGTCACCAACGACTTCAGCTTCAAATGGCGATCCAATAACTAGGACACAACGATTATTTTAGCTTCGTATGTTTATTAAACTTACTCATTTCACATAATTATTTTACTTACATTTTAGATGGTAAAGCAATATTGAAATACTGAACCAATTTATCAATGAGTGAAACAATCAATTCAAAATAATTACATTTTATAATGAGGATGCATTTTTAGTTTTCTATCTTGTGATATACAATGAACAACCAGGTATTTTCATTTTGAGACTTTTGCTTCTTTCAACGTACAGTGATAACCATATACTTTTCCATATTTTTAAGGGTCATTGTTTGTCTCCTATCAGATAAAATGTTCTTATAAGCAGAGAAGCTTCTCTCCACGTTACACGAAGTAACAGGAGCATATTTTAGTATAGGAATCTGGTTTACAGAGAAATGTTTTGGTAAATTGACACCATCACCATTTAGCACTATAGACACGGACACAAGCATAGCTGGAGTCCTGTTTAGCACAACTTTGAATTTTTCACCTACCTTCCTTCCTGCATCTCCTGCAACTGCACTAAGTTTCTATGACACACGTTCCATTAAATCCATAGATTCGTGAAGAAGGAACCTGATGTCTTGACAGTGCTAGGCAACCAGCCGAAGTTACTTTTGATCTAAGCACAGGAGCTTACCACCTTAGATGTCCTGAGATTCACATATGGAAACAGTTACTTCTGTTCACCACTGACTGGACTCCTTCAAAATGTTCACAGCTTCTAACCACGAACCATATCTTGTAAGTACTGGCTCAGGAGGCAAAGGGACATGTTGGGGATGATTTTTATGGCACTGAATTCTGTGAGGTGCTTTCACAAAGACCTTTTTTGTTGCTGATATCAACTTATTCACACCGAGAAAATTACTTCTTACTACTTCAGCAACACGTTGCAATGCATGGGCCAAGCAGGTACATTCGGGTAGAAAACCTTAAGGGCAGTAGCAGCTTTAATAATGTACGCTACGGCATCTGAATACAACCTTTTCCTCACACACACCCTCTGGCCAGAAAATCTTCATCCCATCATCTTGCAATTGTAGAATGATTTGTTTGTTCTAACACCTTGCAACAGATTAGAAATGGTTTTGCTGGACTTTTGGAATCTAGTTTTACTACTACTAAATTTGCTATGTACTGACCCATGTCATCTGTAGTTTCATCGATGGCAAACCAAATACAGGAGTCTCCAATTTAATTCCATATATGAGCAACTGCTTCTCCACAACAAACATGAAGATGCTTTTTCCTCAAGAGTAGATTCGTCAGAAATACCTTTCTTGCAATATTTTTCTAGAAAGGAATGAAATTGAGAAAATTGAAGTTTATCCCACAGAATATTAGCTGCAACTATTGCACTACATAAGTCTTTAAAAAATCATTTCCGGACAGTTCCTGTTGCATTTGTGTCAACCAACTTGCTTTCTAGAAGACTGTAGGTGTTTGTTGCGTATGTGAAGAGCACTTTTGAGATGTACCAATTGAGATTTCATGGAACAGCCAATTCTTTTACCGCATGCTTGACAGACTATTACTTTTCCATCGGTTGTAAAGACTCCTATCTAATTTCACCCATGAATTCAACTTGCAGGATAGCGAGGATGCAACTGGTACCATTTTACTAAGACTTGAAAGAAACTGCAGTATTATCGCCTCGCTATATTGATGGTTGTCCAGCGACTCACTTTGTTTCCTCGCAGCTATTATATTACAAGATGCCGACTACCACGACCATGGTAACAATCAATTTCTCCAGTCCTTGAAAATGCCCAAAGCGCTGCGAGAAACGTGACACTGGAGGTCAACATTGTCAAGCGGCACCTGATTTGATATAAACGGACAACAATCAGAACGAGGTGAGGCGGTTATTATCGCATTGTTAATTTAACTTGCATCCTATTTCACAAATTGATTTTTGTTGCTTTCAGCAAAACTTGTGAAAACAGTAGTTTAATGTGACTACAGTATGTTTTAAAAAATAATAAAATTGTAACGAAACCCAGAAAATATGTACGTTTTATGTAACATCGTTAAAATATGTAGAAATGTGCAAAATATGTAAAAAAATTTTAAATAAAAATTTGTAAGGGAGTCCCAAATGACGTAATTTGCCAACATTTTTACTTCCCATTGAAATATTATGCACGATTGAAAATATGTAATTACATAAAAATCCGGGCTCTAGTGATTAGTGTGCTTTTCATCTCTAATCAGCACAGAATCTTTAGAATATTTTCCTGTATTCCTAATACAACTTCATCATTAATTTTACTAAAATATTTTAAAATATTGGTAAAATTAACATTCATTGAATGTTGTAAATAATGTGGCGAATGAAAAGTCCAGCATACCAATTATTTGGATATTAATTTTATAACTTTACTGAAATGGTGGAAGGCATGAGTTTTTAGATCAGGGGAGTTCATTGGCCACTAATGTTAATGTTGCAAGTTGTTTGTCACCGGTCTTGTACACAGTATTGTCTTCGAAGCTGCTGGCTATGGTATAGGTCATTCCACTGGCTATGAAGTATTGCTTGGATAGCACGGGAGTTCTAATTCATAACTTGAGTTTTTCAATTCTTGGCTCCACACAGGGATGTTACTGAACATCCTAGTCGGTCTACAATCTAAAGGTGTTTTGTGCAAAATGTTTTCTATAAGTATCCCATGAATGAATCAGCTGTCATTGCACATGGCCTAAATAAGTTGCTCATGCCATGTTCACTTCAATATAATTTTGGCAAGATTAAAAGGGATTCTTGAGTGTATATCCACTAGTGTTTTCTTTAGGGACATATCTATAGGGTATCCCAAAATTAGACCGACAAACTTTGGGAGCTGATTGATGACATTATTTCAAATACTTTTTTGTTAAGGAAAGTTTCTTGCTGTGGTGCTTCGTTTAAGTGCTAGACAAGTTAATGTTATAGATTACTGCCTCCCACCCAGTTTACGTATTATGGCGAAATCAGCACTGCAAATTAACATTGCACGTATCTTAGTAAGGCACACAATCTTAATCCAATAAACAAATACAGAACACAAAAACAAAACACAAACATCTAATTGTTTACAGTTAACCACAGCTTTACTATTCAAAGTAAATGTTGGAACACATATCCATTGCGATTAACACAAAGAGTGCATTGACGTGCCCTATTCTGTCTTACTCTTGCAAAGACACCAGCTATTTCTCTGGTTATAAGTTTGTTGGTCTAATTTAATAGTAAAGCTGTGATTAACTGGACACAATTAGATATTAGTGTTTTGTTTCTGAGTCCTGCGTTTGTTTCTTGGATTAAGATTGTGTGCTTTACTAAGATATGTGCAATACTAATTTACATTGTTGATTTTGTCATAAACACTTAAACTGGGTGGGAGGCAGTAATCTATGACATTAACTCGTCTAACGCTTAAACGAAGCACCGCAGCATAAAAATTTCCTTAACATTAAGTGTTTAAAATAATATTATCTGTCAGCTCCCAAAGTTTGTCAGTCTAATTTTGGGACACCTGTATATTAAGTTACCTTCGGGCTCCCGAGCTCTCCACTGTAGAGTATGTTTCAGGACCAGCAGCACTGCTGTGGAAAACTCACTCAGCCCCCTCTCCAGCTGAAGCTACTGGAGATGGTATAGTATCAACTTATTTTATTAAGGGGATGAAAATTGAAAATTGGACAAAAATGATGAAAAATGTGATTTTTCGTTTTTTGCCTTAAAATTATGTCTGTACCTTGTACTTTCAGAATCTACCATCATTTACTCCCCATCGCCATTTAAAAGGCCATTACACCATGATTTAAATGCCCATGTGCGGGTGGGCGTGGCTGTAGAAATGCATTCATTACCCCATTGCGGTAAAATCGCGTACAATTTTGAAGTTTAAATCAGGCGGTCTGATTCAGTTCTGGTGGATGTAAGCAGAGACATCCTGAGGGACTTTCTGCAAACATTCATTCTGGTGGAAGAGACAAACAGTTTCCTGCATTTGCATGTGTGAAGCACGTGGCTGTATTTTCCTGTATTTTGTTCAAGATTACACATCCTAAAGAAGAGAGAAGTCATCTTTATTGTGATCTACATTTAGATAAGTAGAGTTTAGAATAAGAATACGTATAATATAGAATAAGATAAGGCAGGGAATACTAAATAAGTGTTTTCTTGCTGTAAGAGAAAATCTAAATTCTTTATTTAGCTGTTTGTAAATGCACAACCAGCTAGTTCTCCTCCCACTATTATAATTTATTGTAAAGTTGTAAAGATTGCACATTAGGTGGACCAGATTTTCATTAAATTATTATTAATTGGTATAAAATTATTGTAAAATGCCTAAGCAAAAGCAAACACAGAAATCTCTTGCAGCAAGAAAAAACATAATGGCTAGATGGAAAACTGGACAATGTCAAGGAGAAACAAGCATAACTACACCTACAGTAGATCTTGAAGGAGCAGACTCAAGTAGTAAAAAATTTAAAAAGTTCTCCAATGATGGTGAAAATGAAATGAATGTGGAACTAGCAAATCCAGATTATGTACTTGTGCACACTGAAGTTTTGAAGCAAATATTTGAGGCGTCTAGTATCAAAGACGGACATAATCCCAGCCAGTCAACATGGCAACTTCAAGTGTTCCTGTCAATCTTCTTGCATTAAATTTAATGGCGTATGTAGTTCCATTCAGAAATGGATAAAATTAATATACTGTGACATTTAAAATACGTGGTTACTCTTAAACTGCGACATAACGCCATCCGGTTAAAATGGGGACTTGAAGTCACTGTGAATATGTCCGTCTTTGATACTAGGGGCCTCATTTAGTAGTTTAACTTGCACAGATTGCGGGTATTAAGAGAAGAGTTGGAAGCAAAATTTTGTGATACAAAAAGTTTTGCTAGCAAAGTAATTGTACAGTGTTCTTCTTGTTCTGAAGTTCTTGTGGACACATATAGTAGTCCTAGAGTTGCTAGTGAATCTACTAGGCCACCCTTTGATGTCAATAGCAAAATTGTTGATGCATTTCTAGGCGTTGGAAAAGGTAATTCAGGAATGCAGAAATTTTGTATGACCATGGGTATGGAATGTATGAGTTCCTCTACTTACAATTCTCATCTCTTAGATAGAAGTAAAGAAGCTGATTTGCTGCAGTGTGAAGTGCTAAGTATGGCTCACAAAGCTGCTCGTTGTGCTCACTTAGATATGAATCCAGATCTATATGAGCATGACACTATTGACATTTCTGTCATATGATGGTACTTGGCATAAAAGAGGGCATACTTCTATTGGATTGGATTGGATTTGGTTTAAGGGCGCTCAACTTCTAGGTCATCAGCGCCCCCAAAAGATTCATGGCAATAGCCAGGTATAAATTTCACTCAAAAAATAAAAATACTAGAAACAACAAAATATACAAAGGTAAAAAGCAGTGGCCATAGCCAGACAAGAAACAAGGTGATAAATATGTCCAAAAGCAGAAACAGATAATTAAACAATTTTAAATCCTCAAATTGATATCGCACTCCGCCAAAAAATTAAAAACTCCATCAACTGCCGTCCCGTCGTCCGCTAGGACCTCTGCTAGTCTGGCAGGCAGCTGTAGAGAATCCCGAAGGTGCGCTAGAGAGCAACACTCTAGCAACACGTGGCGAACTGACAAAAGGTTGTCACACAGCGGACATAGAGGCGCAGGGTCCCTTTTAAATAGGTAACCATGCGAAAAATTGCAGTGCCCTATTCTTAATCGAGCCAAACTAACCTCCTCGCGACGAGATGTGCGACAGGAAGTTACCCAGTTTATCGGAAGTTCTTTCACTTCTCTAAGCTTATTACCGCGGAGAGCTGACCACTCGTCGTGCCAGGACGACAGCACCGCTCTCCGCACTTCAAGCCTAAAGTCTTCCGAAGTAACACGTGAGATGGTAATACTGGGTTCTGTAGTTGCCGTCTTTGCTGCTAAATCTGCCATTTCATTCCCCGGCAAAACCTACGTGACCAGGAATCCATGCACACACCACGTCAACGCCAGAAGCGTGTAAAACATGGAGGGCATCCTGGATACGTTGTACAATAGGGTGGGGGTTGTACAACTGACAAAGGCTCTGCAGTGCACTAAGGGAATCGCTCAAAATCAGGCAGTCACCTAATTTACGACGGCGAACATACAAAACGGCTCGATAAATTGCATAAAGCTCTGCAGTAAAAATGGAGGTGCTATTTGGAAAACCGAATGTATATGGTTTGGTTCCAAAAACATAAGCACATCCAACACCGTTGGAGCCCTTTGACCCATCGGTGTAAATATATCGACGGTCAGTGTAGCCCGACAAAAATTCTAAGAAACACGTGCGGATACTTGAAATAGGCATCGTGGACTTCTGGTGTACGGTCATCCCAAGATCTACATGGGGCGTACCAGATAGCCAAGGGGGGTAAAGTCTCTCGCCCTTTGCGAACATCACAGGCAGTTCCATTCCAAGCTTCACTAGGAGCTCTTGGAAACGGAACCCCGCAGGCTTAGGATTAGTGGTGCTATTTCTATATCGTTCTCTTAGCGTGGTGGTGAAAAAAGAAGCGAACGTTGGGTGCTTAGGCATACATCTAAGCGCACAACCATAATTTGCCAAGAGAATCTCACGCCGATATTGCAGAGGAGGTTCTGCGGACTCGGCGTAAAGGCTCACCACTGGGCTTGTTGGAAAAGCCCCTGTTGCAATGCGGATGCCCATATTATGGACCACGTCTAATCTCAGCACAGATGGTCGTGCTGACGAATAAACAATACCCCCATAGTCTAGCTTGGATCGGACCAATGCGCGATATATTCGCAACAAAATTGTCCGATCCGCTCCCCACGATTTGCCATTCAGTACTCGCATAATATTTAGGGAACGGTCGCATCTCGCTCTTAGCTGTGCAATATGCGACGACCAACTAAGCTTCCTGTCCAAGATCAAACCCAGGAAGCGCGTCTCTTCTGCGAAGGGAAGTGAATCTGGACCAAATCGGAGCGAAGGTGGTAATCGTCTCCTACGGCGCCAGAAATTAACGCAGATTGACTTCTCAGTTGAGAAACGGAAGCCGTTTTTCACGCTCCATTCTCTAAGGTTGTCCAAACATTGCTGCAGGCGGCTTTGTAAGAACGCCGTGCGCTGAGAAGTGCAATAGACAGCGAAGTCGTCTACGAATAGGCATGACGAAACTCCAGGTGGAACACATTTCCAGATGGAGTTAATTGCTATAGCAAAGAGCGTGACACTTAGCACCGAACCCTGAGGTACTCCCTCCTCCTGAACAAAAGAATTAGAAAAAACCGAGCCGACCCTTACTCGGAAAAAGCGGTCCTTCATAAACTCCTGAATGAAAAGTGGTAGGCGTCCACGCATGTTCCAGGCATACAGGGAACGTAGAATCCCTGCTCGCCAGCACGTATCATAAGCCTTTTCAAGATCGAAAAATATGCCAACGGTTTGACAGTTCTTCATAAAGCCGTCCATTATCTGTGTCGATATTGACACAAGATGGTCAACAGTTGAACGGCGTCGTCGAAAACCACACTGGATGTTAGTCAGTAGGTTACGACTTTCTAACCACCATACCAATCGTCCATTGATCATGCGTTCCATCACCTTGCAAACGCAACTGGTGAGGGAAATAGGACGATAGCTGGAGGGAAGATGACGGTCCTTTCCAGCCTTCAAGATGGGAATAACGGTGGCCTCCCGCCAATTTTCTGGGAGTATACTGTCAACCCAAACACGATTATAGACCTCGAGCAGGAATGCCTTACCTTCAGGAGAGAGCTGTTGTAACATTTGTACATGAATACCGTCCGGTCCTGGTGCTGAACATCGCGAAGATTTCAGGGAATGCTCCAGCTCCGCCATGGTGAAAAGGCGATTGTAATCTTCTACGTTTCTAGAACAAAACGTGAAGCCTTGAGATTCCACCTGAGTTTTAAATGGAAGGAACTCGGGGGAGTAGTTTTCCGAGCTAGACACTTGTGCGAAAGCACTGCCAAAGGTATTGGCCACTTCAAATGAATCAACAACAGCTTCTGTGGCTGTTTTTAGTCCCGCTATTGGTATTTGGGTCGTTTTAGCTGCAACACGCCTTAATCTATCCCACACAACCGAGGAAGGTGTGTGTCGGTTAAATGAAGCTACAAATTTGCTCCATGATGACTTTTTGCTATCCTTAATGACTTGTCTGGACCTGGCGCGCATTTTCTTGTATTCGATCAGGTTTTCCAAAGTAGGGTGACGTTGGAAAACCCTAAGTGCACGCCTTCGAGCACGAATGACATTCCGACATTCTTCCGTCCACCAGGGGACGGGAAATCGACGGGGGTGTGTAGTCGACCGCGGAATCGATTGTTCAGCAGCAGAGAGAATCGTCTCCGTGAGTTACTGCGCCAAATTATGCACTGAGTCGTGCTCGTTGTACGTAAAGGCAGCCAACTGGGTGTAGAGGTTCCAGTTGGCATGGTCCAAACGCCATCTGGGCATACGTGTGGAATACGTATGTTGCGTCAAGAGACTAATAAGACATGGGAAGTGGTCACTAGAGTGTAAATCAGAGATGACATTCCATTGTAAGGAGACTGCCAACTGAGGTGAACAAACTGCAAGGTCAAGGTGTGAGAAGCTGTTATGAGAGTCCGAAATGAATGTAGGCTCTCCAGTGTTGAGGAGAGCTAGGTTGTGACTGTCCAAAAAATCGGAAATGAGTGTACCTCTCGCACAAGCGCGACTTGAACCCCAAAGTGGGTGGTGCGCATTGAAGTCTCCCACCAACAGAAACGGTGTTGGCAACTGGGAAACTATATCTTCTAAATCAATGTGCGAGAAGTCATGGGACGGAGGCAAATATATATTACAGATGGTGAAATGTATGTTTGGCAGTTTAATCCATACAGCAACTGATTGTATATCAGAGTGCAAAGGTAGAGTTTGCATATATACGTCATCTCTGACAAGTATAATAGCGCCGCCATGTGCCGGTACACCCTCTTCTGGTGTAACATCACACCGTACTGGGGTGTATCGCCTTAGATGGAAAGCGTCTCGAGGACGCAGCTTAGTCTCTTGCAAACATGCAACCAGAGGTTCGTTTTCTTTGAGCAAGAGCTCAAGTTCTGGCCTTTGAGTTCGAATGCCACGTACGTTCCATTGTAGGATAGTCATATTGCATTGTGTATGGGATAGGTAATTCCAAGGTAACTCTTCATTACTTTGGAGCAGGCGGTTGTCGAACTAATTTAGCCCTTTTCTCACTTGGGCTGACGTTCTTTTCGGACGCTTTTTCGCGCCTCTTTTCCACTGGGGGTCTCCCAGTGTGGGCAGATTGGTCCAAATCCATGTCCTCTGCCGAGGACGTGCGTCTTCCCATAGCAAACTTGGGTTCGAGTGTCTCGAACCGGTTGCTAATGGGGACCGGCGAAGATGAAAGACGCCGGTCTGAGTCCACCCCTGAAGATTCTCCAGAAGAGGATTTTCGAGATCTTCGAGGAGATGATCGGGGACTCTTATATCCCTTTGATGTACTGGGCTCGGACGTACCATTTTCTTTGAGGAAGTCGTTTCTTGTATAAGTCTTCTTGAACTTGATCGGTGAGGCATCATATCTTACGGGCTTGCTTCTTTCTTGTGTTGATCTTGATGATTTTGATGGTGATGTGACGCTGATGTTCTTTACACTTACGGACTTTGTAGACGTTGACGCAGATGTGCGTGCCGATGTTGAGGGCTTTGGAATAGAGCTACGGGCAACAAGTGTCTTTTCAGAAATTGTTGCCCCATTGAAATCGCTGGTCTGCGTTGCGATCTCTCTGCTCGCTACCGCTTTAGCTGCAACAGAGCTATAGGTTCCAGATCTGGGAACAGAGGGTTGGCGTAGGCGCAAGATCTTCCGGGCTTCTGAGCAGGGCACCTTCTCTTTAACCCGTATCTCTTGAATCGCTCTTTCCTCTATAAAGCGGGGGCAGTCTCTGGAACTAGATGGATGTTCACCTCTGCAGTTAACACATGAAGGAGCTGTAGTACATGCACCATCGTGGAGTTCATCTCCACATTGAGGGCATGTAGCTAGTCCCTTACAAAGCTCGCTTGTATGTCCAAAGCGCTGGCACTTGAAACACCTGAGTGGGTTCGGAATGAACGGCCTAACTTCGATGGATTCATACCCTGCCTTAATCCTTTGTGGGAGATCTACCCGATCAAAGGTCAGGAACAGGGTACGAGTAGGCTTCAATTCACCGCTTTCTTTGCGATGAACCCGATAAACACAGGTAACACCTTGATCTCTTCAACACTGAGTCCGTCTAATGCGCGGGTATTGACGACACCGCGTGACGAGTTCAACGTCTTATGAAGGTCAACACGTATTGGATAGCTGGCCAACAGGTTTGCTTTTTGTATTTTAGCTGCCTGTTCTGCTGAATGCGCTTCTACAAGAAGCGTGCCATTACGCGATCTAGTGCAAGACTTCACTGGACCAGCTATCTTATCCAGGCCCTTCTGGATTACAAATGGGCTCACCGAAAGAAACTTTTTTCCTTCCTCAGTTCTCGAAATGACTAAGTAGCGAGGACCAAAACACTCGACTACTTCCTTTACATACACTTTTTGTTTGTTTTTGTTTTGAGTTTTGGAACTCATGGCGATGATATCCTCCACCATTGCAGATGTCTCCGATGGCATGCTCACATCCTGGGCGCCACCCCGGCTTAGGTGAGAGTCCTGGCCTGGACCTTGCTCACCCTAGGGTCTCACCTCCCAATGTATAGACAGAGGGACCCAATCGCCTTCAGGAGTGCATCAGCTCATGCAATGGCCCCTCCCCGGGACTGACCTTTATCAGCGGATACGCACACAGATCCTACATGATAACCAGGGGCTGGGACTTACGCGATTACCCAGTCACCCCTTGCGTCACCCCATCCTCCGACGACCCGCGCGTAGGTTGTTCATCAGACTGTGTACAAGGAGGTAACAGGTGGGAGGTCAAACACAAAAGTGGACCAAAGTTGATTGGGCGTTTGGCATATGCCCTCTCACCTCTTGGAGGAACCCATTCGAGAGTATGGCTTGGGGCCCCGGGTACGCCAAACCCGTACCTACCATAGTAGGAGCCCCTGGGGGAGTTTGATTTCGGAGTCCTCTTCTCCTAGATGAGTCGTCAACCAAGACTAACGAGCCCCATCTACCCGTTTGGAATGCTCTTTGCTTCCCCTTACCTCTTGCCTGCCAGTAATCAAAATGACACTTAGTAGGCCGTCTGGCTCAGGTACTGAGCCCCTCCGCCACGACAAGGCGACACTCCTTCGGAGGGGGCATACTTCTATGTATGGAATTGTAATTGTAATAGATGTTCTCACAGGTTTGGTCATAGATTTTGAAATTAAATCCAAGTATTGTGGCAATGTGCAATAAAAGGTATAAAGAGGTGAAAGCAGCAATGAATATAAAGCATGGGTTAAGAATCACAAAGAAAATGGTACATGTGAGGCAAATTATTCAGGGTCTTCTGGATCTATGGAAGCAGCTGCTGCCAAAGATATCTGGCAAAGATCCACTGCTTTGTGTAATATGTGTTACACTACCATTTTGTTTCTGATGGTGACTCAAAGACCCACCTGCTTCTTCAATCCTTATCAGTGTATGGTCCAGATATTCAGATTACTAAAGATGAATGTCTGAACCACATTGCTAAGCATTTGGAAACAGACCTCAGACATGCAGTGAAAGAATCACAATTGAAAGGTAAAGCTCTCGGAGGAAAGAAACCAGGCAGTTTGAAAGCTGAAACCATTGTAAAACTTCAAAATTATTATAGGAGTGTGATTAAGAAAAATGTTCCAAATGTAGATCAGATGAAATCTGCAATATTTGCAACTCTCTATCACTGCATGTCAACTGATGATAAGCCACAACATTTTAAATGTCCTGAAGGTGAATCATCTTGGTGCTTTTAAAATCGAGCTGTTGCTAAAGGTGAGGATCCCCTCAAACATGAAAGAAACAGAACATTTCTTTCAGCCAGTGTAGTGAGTGCAATTATGCCTGTTTACCAGAGATTAGCCAGAGATACTGTATTAGAGAGATGTACGAAAGGCAAAACTCAGAATGCAAACGAGAGTTTGCATAGTTTAATTTGGAATAAATGTCCCAAAGAAATTTTTGTTTCCAAAAAAAATTGCAAATTGCAGTGACTTCAGCTATCAGTGAATTTAATATGGGTTGTGAGGCTACTCTCTATGTAAAGGAAAGAGTCACAGCTATTAAAGTAAGTCCAGTCAGCAAAAGAATTAGTAATTTTAGGGATAAGCGAAGATTAAAGCAGAGTGCACTAAGTACATTAAATACATTCAAATCAGCAAAAAAACAGTTAAGAGTAGCAAAACTTAAAGAATAAGAAGCTAAAAAGATAGCTGAAGGACCTTCATATGGTGCAGGGTAACTCTAAAACAGTAAATGTATGCTGTCATGCACTTAAACTTTAAAGACATTTTTCTCTGCTTTCTGTGGAGTCATGGGGAACGAAGCTGCAGACTCACTTGCAAAGAAAGGCACAACAATAAAACAAAAGTCTAAATTCAATTTCTCATATTCCTCAATAAAACGCTTGATCATTAAAAATTTTTGTCATTCATACCTACAAGAAATAGAAACAAATGCCAAAGATAAAAAATGGATTACACTACTTTCCAATCCAGATATAATCCCCCAGAGACCAAGGAAAACAGCTGTTGCAGCCTTCCGACTATTGACAAATCATGACTGCTTGGCAAGTCATCTCTACAGAATAGGTATCTCAGCCTCACCAATATGTGTCCTGTGTAACGATCCAGCAGAAATGAATGAAGAACACTTGAAGACCTGTGAAGCATTAAGATCAGAAGAAACTACAGTTCAAAAGTATTGGAAAGCACGAATGCTAATGGCTTCATTGCCAGATGCAAGGCACTAGAAAACAACAACAACATTTTTCAATCTTCAAAATACATCTAATACAGTTCTTAATAGATTTCTTTAAAATGTTGTACACATGTTCTTAGATAGTTGCTTCATAAAACTTGGTATTTTAAATGCTCTAGCTGGAGTAGTTTAACTGTTAATTGAATTTTTATTTTGAAAATTATTAATCATTTGAAAAAAACTGGACATTGAGGTATTCAATATTTTTTTTCTCCAAAACTGTTTGACATACAGAGGCGGACAAAAGTATTTGGAAAAGTGTAAGTGAATGCTGTGAATGGCTACACATTTTTAAACTGGCATAGTGGCCATAATTGGATGATTGCAATAGACTGGCTAATATGTGCTCTACTGTCATATGCCGACTGCACAGTGACAGATCTCTTTATATTAAAGGACTGAGTGGTTTATTGACGCAACTGCCTTTCCCCATTTGACAAAAGTATTCGTAAATGCGCTACGCACAAGTAAAGCAACTGGTAAACAGTATGCTCAGTATTCTTATCATGCTTAGTTGCTTTCTACCGTGTGTGGTGAAGGGATCGGTGTGCAAAACCTACGGTTTAACCAGCTTCTTCGTACCAAGGGCAAACATGGGCCGCAAAGGAAAGGAAACCACTGTTGAGGAGCAACAAATTATAATAAATTTGCACACAGAAGGGAAAACCTATGCAGAGATAGGAAGAATGGTAAACAGAAGTCATTCAACAATTTTTGGTATAGTTCAGTGCTACAAGCAGCAGCAGATGCTTGCCAATGTACCCAGAACTGGAAGACCACCCAAACTGACTAGCAGGGACAGAAGAGCTGTGATTAATATGGCGAACAAAACACCAAGAATTGCAGCACCTGAAATTGCAGCCCAGCTGAAGGAATCTATTGGTAAAGAAGTTCATCCACGCACAATCACCAGGGTGTTGAATAGTGCTGGTTACCATGCAAGGGTGCCAAGGAAGAAGCCATACGTGAGTAAAGTAAATATGAAGAAGAGGAAGGAATTTGCCAAAACATATCTGCCGCGAAGTGTAGAGTTCTGGGATAATGTTCTGTGGTCTGATGAAAGCAAATTTAATATTTACCGCAGTGATGGTAGAATCTTAGTCTGGAGGAAACCAAACACTGAATGGGACCCAAAGAATATGGTAGGCACAGTGAAACATGGTGGAGGCAGTGTGATGGTTTGGGGGTGCATGACATCTGCAGGTGTAGGGGATCTTGTTTTTATAGAAGATACCATGAATAAGTATGCTTATTTAAATATTCTTAAAGAACATTTGCAAAACAGTGCTCAGAAATTAGGATTGCAGGGAAATTTTTATTTTCAGCAAGATAATGACCCCAAGCACACCGCGGAAGTAGTTTGATTATGGCTTCTGTACCACGTTCCACATCTCCTGCATACACCACCGCAATCTCCAGACCTCAACCCAATAGAAAATATTTGGAATGAGCTAGAACAACGAGTAAGAAGAAGACATATTACAAGCAAAAGCCAGCTGAAGGAAATGCTCATAGAGGAGTGGAATAACATCCGAGCTGATGTAACAACAAAGCATGTGCGGTCAATGCCTAAAAGGCTATCAGCCGTTCTCTTGCGAAAGGGTCAAATGACGAAGTATTAAAATCCGAATACTTTTGTCCAGTTCAAGTTAAGTTTTTCCCTACATATTTCTTTAGAAGAACTATTTTGATTTGTCTTTCATCTATATATTTCTGTATATTAAAGAGTGAAATATACTGCTTCAGTTAGTAGCTCAGTGCGTTTTATTTATGTTCATTGTAATCACATTCTTGATACTATTAACCGCATCCGAATATTTATGTCTGTCTCTGTAGCTACATTAAAATACCAGGTTTTGTAGACATAATCTGGGGAAACATATGGCCAAAGTTTAGTTTATTTATAACAAATAATATTTTATAAGAAGCATTTGCTATACTACCCTAAAATTGCAGCAAAAAAACCAATAAAAATTCTTTTTTGCAAAAAACTATCTTGCATAGAAAAGTAAAATTTGGTAAACCTAGTTATGCTTTGGCACACATGCATACAAATTTTCACATCATTGTGACAAAAATTGTGGATTTTGGTCATTTTCACAGATGCCTCCCCTTAAGCACACAGCTCATCTCGAATCCTGCCTTATGCATGTACACCTCTACTGACACTTAGATACTGGTCTGGGCACACTGATGTCAAGGCCAGTACCTAACCCCACTCTGTCTACTCCCTTGCAGGTAGGCACTCTTTTTAGTAATCACCCACTAACTTTCTCTACTTTTGTACTAACCATTCTTACAAATTCTTATACCTATCTCTTATTTGTGTTAGTTGAGATAAACATTTGTACAAATTATCTTATTACTTATTTCCTTGTAGGTGAAAGGGGAATATTAGAGTACAGTAGGCTGTGAGCGATAGTCAAATCTTTTAAAGCTTTGAGATCCTGTTCTCTTTGCATGCTTCACATATAAAAAATCTGATGTGCTGCACTAACATGACTTTCTCTACTCTTGTACTAACCATTCTTACAAACTCTTATTCCTATATCTCCTTTGTGTTAGTTAAGATCAACATTTATAGAAATTTGTTATTGCTTATTTCCTTGTAGGTGCAAGGGAAATATGGGAATACAGTAGGCTTTGAGCGATAGTCAAATAATTTAAAGCTTTGAGATCCTGTTCACTTTGCACGCTTAACATATAAAACGAACGATGTTTCATTTCACGAAAGTTTTAAGTTTTATGAAACTGACACACATAACAAGGAATATCTCTGAAATGGTTCACTATATAAAAAAATTTATTCAGACATATATTGTGTGTTTTAGTGAGATCTACAGTTTTGTACAATAAAAATATGGTGCTCTCTACAAAGTGGTTACTATTACTGCTATTGCTCTCTTCTATATCATCAGTGAAAAATATTGGAGAGCAAGAGGATTAATGACTTCATTGTCAGAAATCCAGCATTAGCTAACAACATTTTTGTACAGTAAGATTTTGTCTATCTTGTACAGTTCACGAGTTATTCATAAGTCATCCAGACTAAACAGGACTACACTGACACACACACAAACCATTTTTTGGATTCAGGGGGCCTCAAAACATGTATTTCTAATGAAATCTCGACATCGAATTTTTGCGTGGAATACAATAGGGGTCTCCATATAGGGGATATGTGAATAGCGACCACAAGGTACCCAAGCTGAGCAGAACATTACTTCCACTTACTGGTGTTTTGCTCCTCACTGTAACTTTTCTATCTGACCTTACCTTGGTCATCTCTTGTTCTCTTCCGACCCCGATGCTATTAGGGTTCCCGAGGGCTAGGGAGTCTTTATTTTTCCAACCTCTCCATTTCTCTAATTTCTCTATAAAATCTTAACCCCTAACATGCTGACCTGTCATGGCATGTAATACGTCCTCTGATTGGTGATCAGAGGATATGGTCTGTGAATTTATTTTGATAATTCTCCCGGTCAGGTCGGTGAGACCCGTAAACCAACGACAGGTGTGGTCCTCCAGACATTCTGGGGGTTGTGAGAGAGTGATGTGACCGCCAAAATATAAAAATATGGTGCTCTCTAAAAAGCGGTTACTATTACTGCTATTGCTCTCTTCAATATCATCAGTGAAAAATATTGGAGAGCAACAGGATTAATTACTTCATTGTCAGAAATCCAACATTAGCTAACAACAACAATACTTCCTTCTACTTACTAGTAGAGAAAGTAAAAATGAACGATGATCCATTTCACAAAAGTTTTAAATTTTCCAAAATTTACACAAATAAGGAATATCTCTGAAATGGTTCACTCTACCAAAAAGTTTATTTAGACATAAATTGTGTGTTTTAGTGAGATCTACATTTTTTTATATTAAGAATTTGTCTATCTTGTATGGTTTGAGTTATTCAAAAGCCATCCAGAGTAACCAGGACTACATAGGCTATAACCAGAAAATTCAAAATATACATTTTATTTGTCATGCAAATATCTTAAAAATATGACATTTCAATCAAAATCGTTAGAGCCATTTTCAAGAAAATAAAAAATTTTGAAAAATTTTCCATGTAAGGGGTAGTTTAGGGTGGGGCTATTTTCTTCAAACTGTTTGTGACGCATCCTTGAAAAACATTAAATAAATACCAACTTTGGTAATTATTATTTATTTATGCCAACAAACTTACAGTTGGTGTTTTTAAACACACATGCCGTGTGTGGGAAAAGTTTGAGAGGTATAACTGGAACTTAAAAATTCAATGCCACAACTGGGATTTGAACCACAGACCTTCCGCTTACCGGGCGAATGCTCTAACCACTGAGCTATTGTGACAAACTGCCAGAATGGCATTAAATTCTCAAACCAGTTCGTATTTCTCCTGGTAAACCACAAAGGCAGTCTCACATCAGAGTCAAATTACCCCAATGGTGACTTACTATTGTAAGTACTTTATATCCCAGGATTAAATAACCTTCAGAATGGTAATTATTATTTATTTATGCCAACAAACTTACTGTTGGTGTTTTTAAACACACAAGCCGTGTGTGGGCAAAGTTTGAGAGGTAGAACTGGAACTTAAAAATTCAATGCCACAACTGGGATTTGAACCACAGACCTGCCATTCTGGCAGTTTGTCACAATAGCTCAGTGGTTAGAGCGTCCGCCCGGTAAGCGGAAGGTCTGTAGTTCAAATCCCAGTTGTGGCATTGAATTTTTAAGTTCCAGTTCTACCTCTCAAACTTTGCCCACACACGGCTTGTGTGTTTAAAAACACCAACAGTAAGTTTGTTGGCATAAATAAATAATAATTACCATTCTGAAGGTTATTTAATTCTGGGATATAAAGTACTTACAATAGTAAGTCACCATTGGGGTAATTTGTCTCTGATGTGAGACTGCCTTTGTGGTTTACCAGGAGAAATACGAACTGGTTTGAGAATTTAATGCCATTCTGGCAGTTTGTCACAATAGCTCAGTGGTTAGAGCGTCCGTCCGGTAAGCGGAAGGTCTGTGGTTCAAATCCCAGTTGTGGCATTGAATTTTTAAGTTCCAGTTCTACCTCTCAAACCAACTTTGGTTTTTATAAGCGACTTTTCGTTTTTGAGTTATGCTGCCCACAGACTGACACTGACACACACACACACACAGACCTTTTTCTAAAACACTTATTTTAGATTCAGGGGGTCTCAAAACATATATTTCTGGTGAAATCTCGACATGGAATTTGTGGGTGGAATACAATACTTCCTTCTATTTACCAGTAGAGAAGGTAAAAAATGAGTGAGATGGCTCTGCGGTTACATGTGAGGCTCACATTCATGGGTTCAATCCCTGCGGCCGACCTACCTGATCTAGGTTTTCTTCTGAGGTTTTCCCGGGTTGCCAGGTTACTTTTATCCCATATATTTCTTCTCCCTCCATTTCACTCTACTAATAATTTAATTCATCTTTTCATCCGTTTGGTCTATTTTAAGGTAGAACATGTCAGCGGGAGTTCGGATTAGCAACATGGTGGGGTAAGTATGTCCTCTGTCATGGAAGCCAGACTTCAGATCATGTCTCCACTGTGGCCCTTGAGCCAAGAAAGGGCCTCTCCAGGCAGCGTTCTGTGCAAACCAGTGGGGGACTGGTGTACTGGCTGGTGTCGGTGAATTTACTACTAGGAAAATGTAGGGACACCTATTGCTATGCCTATTCTTCTGTGGCCTGCTTGCACTCTCTCTTCTCGCCTTATCCCTCCTTCCCGGCACAGGCACAAAAGATCTCTAAGGTCGAAGTCCACATCCACTCTCTACAATACTCCTATTACTACTCCCACTACCTTTGGGCAATACCAAGTCCACTTCATCTAGTCTAGTCAACCTCCACCCTCCACTCGAGCTACAGCCCCAAGAACACAAGTTATCTACTTTGGGGGACAAGAGTGACAATAGAAATATTTTGCATTACAAGTTAATTCATACGAGAGAAGTGAAATGCATTATTTTTTTCGGACATCTTTGTTCCAGTGAGTGCAATTCATTCTACAGACAGGAAGGTTGGAATAGTTGAACTCTAACATTTCATAGACCTAATAATCATCAACCTAATACCCTAATGTGCGACAGTGTCCGACCACTAGTCATAATCATTGCACCAGAAAGGTCACTGTATGAATGAATGGTTGATATTAGCCAGTGGAGTACAGATGCTTTAGACAAGTATAGCCGTAACTTCAAAATTTGAACTAATAGGCCATAAGTATCCTATCTCAATTTACTTGCTTAAGACATCTCCATGTTCTCTGAAAGTATCTCGGTGTAGTTCATTAACACCAGTATATTAGAAATTTCACTGTCCAATATAATTAGGAACTGGAAGAGGAAAGTTTCTTATTTGAAGCACTAAGGTGTTACACACTTACTGATGGTAGCATATCTTCTGCACATAGTCTCAGATCACTCTTATACACAAATATTATTACTTGTAATTTCCTTAATGCTCCTATCACTAAAAGCTTTGCTATTCCTTGTGTTAAGATTTCCAGTAAACTTTCTTTCTTTTACCAAAATATTTTTGTTTTACCATCTTAATTAGTAGGTAACTATGAAAATCTTGAGCACAAAACAGCAACTGTTCACACTTGTTTGCTTGTCATTGGCTAGGAAACAAAACAAAAAGTAAGCAGAGGTACGGAGAAAATACACAAACTTTCCCGTGATTAATGTAAGTTGGTTCTAAATCTATCCATAATGGTTTAAGAAATGCACACAAATCCAGCAAAAGGGCGTGGCCAGAATAAAACATAGATGTCAATTATATGCTAATTAATCATCTAATTTCTCTTTGAATCGATCTTGTTCAGCACGCTTGGAATACTAAAAAGCAAAAGAAAATATTTTTAACCACATACAAGGGCTTTCTCACCTTAGGGGCCAAGGAACAGTGAAATTAGGTGTACAGAGTTTTGATGCAAAAACAGCTCTACCATTTCTAACATACACATTGAATTTATTGTATATAAAAATGTACAAATAAAATTAAGTTTAGAACTTGTTTGCATAATTTATACCTTTATACCCAAGGAAATGTTCTTATCCCTTTCTTAGATATCACTCAGTTCCTCGCCTCTAAGATTAATACTACTTTCTCTTGTACTGTACTGTATAATGCATGCAATTGTGGCCTTATCAAATATTGGTCAACAGGTATGGATTTGTTCTCAAAAGTGAAATTTATTATTGTAACGGGTCAAGTTTATTTTCGTTTCTATCTCTGATGCTCGGAAGCGTAAATGACTCCCTTGTTTTTGCTAATTCTCCATTCTCAAATCTGATGGTATACTTTTTGTGCGAAGACCTATAAATTCCAGTTATTTAACGGGCCCTGTTAGACCACAAACCGGATATGGGTCGTGAGGTGAGACATGAACAAATCTTGAGCATAAGGGAAGCTGCTTTCCTTCCCTCCCTCTCCGCAACGGCTGAGAGGGGGGAAGGCGGGTGAGCTTGCTGCGAATGAGTAAAGGTTACAATAACAGCATGCAGCTGAAGCAATTGCAGTTCACAGAAAGTAATTGTTGGCACATAGTTATAGCCAAATCCCCTTGTTCATTATAATGCTAATTTTATACATATATTTATAATGTCATTAGCAATGTGCACTAAAGCAAACTTCACTCCGTGGACGAAAACGCTATGACTTCTGCGCATACATGATTGTGCAAATTGCCACTGCACAGGTAGGGGAATTGCTCAGGTCTTGCCTCATGACCTATATCTTGCACTCCCTGAAGTACATATTACGTAATGAGCTGATGCATGTTCAAAATCTAAGTATAGATCCAAAATCGTGAGCAGAGGTGCTCAAGTGAGTGAGTGAGTGAGTGAGTGAGTGAGTAGCATTTAAGGGCCCAGCGACAGCTTGGTCATTAGGGTCCCAAGTCAAAAAACAGGGGAAACTCACCACCGTTTAGCACTCAAAATTGAAAGTTAAAACTGGAAAGCTAAAACAGTTAAAATGTAAAACGGATCTAAAAAGGTACACTAAAACAGTTAAAACGTAAAATTGATCTAAAAAGGTAAGCAGGTAAAAATGTGAAAATGAGATAAAATGTCCTAAAAGTTAAAAAAAAAAACTACGAAATAAAATATAAGTTAAATCTGCTTAGTGAATCCAATACTGGTGACAAACCACAACACTGTATTTACAGCTACCGGGTTGTTGCCTAAGATGGACTTCAGAGTTGAACCGAGGACAAGGAACTGGCACTCACGAGTGTATTGCAGACAATCAAGAAGGGCATGGGCCATAGAGAGTTGAACACCACAGGTAGAATATACAGGCGCTGGATCACCACACAAAATGTATCCATGTGTGATGCATGTGTGACCTATTCTCAACCGGGCTAAGATGACTTCCGCCCGCCTGATATCCCTAAAAGATGTCATCCAGGTTTGCATGGTGTCCTTGATCATCCGCAATTGGTATAAGGCAGACTGTGTGTGAAAATCTCCGGCAAACAGCAGGCAGACCTAGCAGCTTCATCCGCCGCTTCATTGCAGGGTGCTTAAGACGATTTTAGAAATGTTGCATTAAAGTGACAGTAACCTTATAATAGCTGCTTCATGCGATCACTCCTTAAGATCATAGAATATCCCATAAACATCCAATTTGGCTAATTCTAAAATCACAAAGCCCGATTCCAGTGGTTTATTTAGGTGCATATGAATATCTTACACTGCATAACAAATAACCTTCCATTTCCAAAACATATTTTACATTACACAGAAGGGAATTATGACGTCCATATAGTCCTTTGTCATTCGCGGTGCGCACCGCACACCAACGACACCTAAAGAAAGGTATTTTCCAAGGTTTTGCCTATAGACTAAATTGAGTATTTCTACCTACGAGGGCTTTGTATCTACTGTGATCTCTCTTTTGGCGATATTATTCTTCACATACGATCTAAATCCTATTAAGCACCCAGACTGCATCATCTTTCTAGATTTCAAATCTGTGCCTAAAATAAAAACGTGATAGAGAAGAATGCTTCACATTTCCTTTTTGTCTATCAATGTCGTGCAGAACCTGTTATTGTAATGCTCAGGTGAGAAATTGGTAATGCATATCATGTGATCTAGTGGGATAGGTCAGATCCACCATGCTAAGAAACACTTATTGTCAATTTGGATCTCCAGTCAGACAATTATTTGGCATATCACACAAATGTGCAGGCAGTTTAAAGGACATCTCTTTACTGTACAGAGCATTAACATTGATATATAATATAGACTCTTAAGCGTTTTTAAGGCCAGCATACGTTGTTGTAGTGTTTAACGCCCGCTTTTACTACTACGGCACCGCAGGCGGTGACACTGATGATACATGAAGATGGAGCACCGGTGGAATGAGATGGCGGGGGAAACCGGAGTACCCGGAGAAAACCCGCCCTGACGCCGCTTAAGGCCAGCATACGGCAACCAACATTGAGAAACTCCACCACGTATCTATTTCTGAATTAAGGTGTACAGACTCTTGTTAATTACTCTAACCAGAGAGAACCTTGTTTCCAAAAGGTACCAAATCCATAATAGAAAATTTTACAGGAAACAAAGCAAACTTCTGGTACTCACACATATTTCAATATGGGTTCCTTAATTTAGAAATATGTTAACAGGTGTGAGGTGTCACTGACAGTCAATTATCTCTGTTTTCATGTAAAGCTAATGGGTTTTATGGCAATAATTAAAATGGATTTGGTACTTTTTGGCACAAAAGGTATGCATATTAGTATTTCAAGTTATAAAAACCAACATGAATGGTTCAGAATAGTAGAATTTTTTTTTTTTTTTTTGAAATTAACACCCTCCACATTGTGTCATATCGGATGAATAAATGAAATGAAATGAAATGCGTGAAATGATGCTCAAATGAGCCCAAGGTCCATGGAGCTTTAAGTTACCCAACATTCGTCTTCTCAGGGTAGGGCAAACCTTGGAAAAAAACCTTACCCGGATAACTTACCCTAAGCGAGATTCAAACTCGTGATCTCTTGAACGTGAGGCAGACACGCTAACCATCACGCTACCGAGGTGGGCAGAATAGTAGTATTGTATTCATGTTTGCTACTAAAGGCAAATTGAAACAAAATGGATACATAATTGGTACTAGCAAATGATGATGATATGAACTATCGGGTAAACTGGTACAAAGAACATATGTTTGAGAGGTAGAACAGGAACTGAAAAACTCTATGCCACAGCTGGGATTTGAACCATAGTAAGTCACCATTGGGGTAATTATCTCTGATGTGAGACTGCCTTTGTGGTTTACCGGGAGAAATATGAATTGATTGGAGAATTCAACGTCATTCCGGCAGGTTGTCACAGTAGCTTAATGGTTAGAGCACCCGCCTGGTAAGCGGAGGGTCTATGGCTTAAATCCCAGCTGCGGCATTGAGTTTTTCAATTCCAGTTCTACCTCTCAAACAATGCGCACACACAGTTTGTGTGTTTAAAAACACCAACAGTAAGCTTGTTGGCATAAATAAACAAGAACATATGTAATTATTATTTATTTATGCCAACAAACTTACTGTTGGTGTTTTTAAACACACAAGCCGTGTGTGGGCAATGTTTGAGAGGCAGAACTGGAACTTAAAAACTCAATGCCACAGCTGGGATTTGAACCACAGACCTTGCCCACACACGGCTTGTGTGTTTAAAAACACCAACAGTAAGTTTGTTGGCATAATAAATAATAATTACCATCTGAAGGTTATTTAGTCCTGGGACATAAAGTACTTGCAATAGTAAGTCACCATTGGTGTAATTGTCTCTGATGTGAGACTGCCTTTGTGGTTTGCCAGGAGAAATACGAACTGGTTTGAGAATTCAATGCTGTTCTGGAAATTGTCACAGTAGCTCAATGGTTAGAGCAGCCATCTGGTAAGCGGAAGGTCTGTGGTTCAGGTCCCAGCTGTGGCATTGAATTTTTAAGTTCCAGTTCTACCTCTCAAGAACATACATGTTTCTGTTAAAGAAAATGGCAGGAGAATTCAGAAGCAGAGAAGATTGATACTTTGCAATCTTAATCCTTAAATGGCAACATCCATCTCTTGTGTGGATATAAAATTTCTCAACGCATAGTGGGCACATACGCAATGTTAATTTAATCTTATATTTCAACTATTCTTTGGTTGAGAGTTGAACTTTGAATTGTGTGGAGGTCACTGTTGTAGTTCCGATAGTATTGTTTTATAAGTATATACACGTATGTCACACAGTCAGATATTACTGTAAAGGTAACATAGACGAACATTTGATTTTTGTAACTTTTGCATAAATTGTTGGAAAATATGTAAACTGTATCAAAATATAAATATTAATAATTTATCAATCTTTTAAACTGTTATTAATTTCCGAGATTCACTAAAGTGGACATAAAATGCAAACTTTTGTCATCTTAGTCTCTCAGACGGATATTACTGTTAGCATCCTTTTCTCACATGTTACCAACTAAGGGTTAAAGAAACCTATCATAAGTTTAATTTACCAAACTAATTAATTTACAGACTAACAAAAAGATAGGTGTATCATGTTTTCTTTCACACAATATGTAAAGTTAATATTGATGAACTCAGAAATGTGAAGGTCAAATTTTCCTGAAATTTATGTTATTTGACATGGAATGATTCTACAGCCCAGATCTGGCACTGTTGGATATCTGTCTCTTCAAGTGAGATAAACAAGGAAGTAGTTATTAGAGTAGATTAATTAATTAAATTCTTTGTCAATAGACTGCAATACAGTTTTTGACATTGTCACACATTTATATTTATAAATTCAATTTCTCATATTCCTCAACAAAACGCTTGATCATTAAAAATTTTTCTCATTCATACCTACAAGAAATAGAAACAAATGCCAAAGATAAAAAATGGATTACACTACTTTCCAATCCAGATATAATCCCCCAGAGACCAAGGAAAACAGCGGTTGCAGCCTTCTGACTATTGACAAATCACGACTGCTTAGCAAGTCATCTCTACAGAATAGGTATCTCAGCTTCACCAATATGTGTCCTGTGTAACGATCCAGCAGAAATGAACGAAGACCACTTGAAGACCCGTGAAGCATTAAGATCAGAAGAAACTACAGTTCAAAAGTATTGGAAAGCACGAATGCTAATGGCTTCATTGCCAGATGCAAGGCACTAGAAAACAACATATTTATAATTTGTATTACAAACTAATGGTTACACATAATACTATAGCTACCTATCATTTGTGATTTACACAGAGGGTCTGTAATTTCAATATGGACATTATTATAGTTCATTGATACTGTACAATGTCTTTGTTATCAAATACTTCTTCAGAGCACTCTCAAATTGTTTACCTTTAGAACATTTTAAATATGCAGGTAGTTTTGCATGAAGCATTAAACCCATGACATTAGGATCCTTTTTTGAAATATTCTTACTAAATCTCTGCTGAAAATAATCATCATTGTGTTGGGTGTAGTGACTATGGATATTGCTGTTTTTCTGGTTTTGTTTCTGAACAACATAAGTTACAATTTTATAGACATACAGAGAATACAATGTTAATATCTGCTTATCCTTAAATATTCCCCTACATGATTCACGAGAGTTCATATTGAAAATCAATCTGACTGCCCGTTTTTGCAATCTAAATAACCTTTCCATATGGGTTGCAGCAGCACAGCCCCAAATTTCTATCGCATACAGTAAATATGGGTATATAACTCCATAATAAATCATTTTGAGCCCCTTCTCATCTAAGATATTTTTAAAATGACGTAGGAGATACACAGATTTACTAATTTTGTCACAAATATGATTTATATGTCCAGCCCATGTTAATTTTCTATCAAGTATTATTCCTAGAAATTTATGTTCGCTTACGTCATGAATACTGTTATTATTTACTGGTAAGGAGAACTTTGTGGTGCTTATATTACTCTGTGAGAAATTAATTAAGGTTGTTTTTGTCATGTTGCATGTGAGGTGATAATGTTTAAAGTAGTTAATAACTGAGTCAATGGATTGCAGTAAGTTCTCCTTTAATATATCAACATTTGCCCCTTGACATACAGCAGTTGTATCATCTGCATAAGCTATTATATTTGTATTTTTTGAGATTGGTATGTCATTTACATATAAAATAAATAATAGTGGTCCCAACACTGATCCTTGTGGTACACCATGCATAACACGCTTAAATTTTGATTGCACTTTTCTTACTGATTTGCCCCGTTTATCGTACAATAGTGTTGATTGTCTTCTGTCTACCAAATATGATCTCATCAAATCTCTCGCGGGGCCCTAATGACCAAGTTGTCGACGGGCCCTTAAATCCAACACACTCACTCACTCACTCACTCAAATCTCTCGCCAAGCCTCTTACTCCATATGCCTCCAGTTTTTGTAATAGTATCGCATGATCAACGCAATCGAAAGCTTTAGAAAGATCAAAGAATAAAGAACCTACTTCATCATTTTTTTCAAGGTTTTCAATGATTAAATGTATAAGTTCACTAATTGCAGTAGCTGTTGATCGTCCTTTCCTAAATCCATGCTGAAAATTTACAATAATATTGTTTTTGTCTAAAAAATCTAATAACCGGCTTAATACAAGCCTTTCAAAGAGCTTTGCTATTTCTGATGTTAGGCTAATTGGTCTGTAGTTATTTATGTCACTCTCATCTCCTTTTTTATGTAATGGGTGTACTAGGCTCTGTTTATTCTGGAAATTTACCACATAGGATAGAGAAGTTTATTAAATGTTCAAGGGGACTGGCCAGAACATATTTACAATGTTTTAAGAGAATCACAATTTCATCCCATCCACTTGTGACTTTTTTTTGGTAGTTTAGTTATTCTATTTATAATCTCTGTTGTAGATACTGGATAAATAAAGAATGATGACTTTACAGTGTTTTTAAATGACTGTTGTGTATTCCTGCCAGCAGAATTCTCTCCTACACTAAGAAAATAATTGTTTATTAAATTACATACAAGATTTGGTTCTTTTACAGTTACATCACCAATACTGAGTTCTAAATTTTTGTGTGCTTTTGTTTCCGATCTAGCTGCATTTACAAAGCCCCATGCAGTTTTACTAATATTTCCTGATTTACGTAACTTTTCTTTATAGTCATTTACTTTTAAGTCTTTCAAGCTTTTGAGATATTTCTTTTTTACTTTGATTTATAAGTAGCACTACCACTAGATTTATACAATTTATATAAATGCTTCATTTCATTTTTTAGTTTTATTATTTCTGGGGTAAGTTTAACACGGCCATAACTATTCTTATATACCTTTTTGGTTTTCATAGGACAGCATGCATTTAGGTGAGTGCTAAATACATCATAAAACTGGTTCCATTTTTCATCTACAGTTTTGGCACTATATAATGTCCCAATTTTCGTGTGTTAAGGATTCTACCAAATGACCAATACATTTCGCATTCAGATCACGAAAAGTTTTGATTTCATAATTGCTTTCTTTACTGTAATTTAAGCCCTTAAATTTCACATACTGAGCATAATGGTCAGAAATGTGTGTGTTTATATTGCATGCTTTTACTACCTCAAAATTCAGATTTGTAGCAATATGATCAATAACAGATGATGATGAATGTGTTACCCTTGTAGGCTCATGTATCAAATCCCTTATTCCATAAGTGTTAAATAAGTCATAAAGTTTCTTATAGTCCCCTTTTGTATGGTCTAAATTTATATTCAAATCACCCATCAGGATTACCTGATTATATTTAGTGCAAACTTGAGCTAAAAATTCTTCAAGATAATCAACAAAGCGCTCTGAAGGAGTACTTGGTGATCTGTATATCCCCAGTAATAAAATAGATTTCTGTTTTATATTTATTTTTGCAGCTGCCACTTCAAAATGCATTTCCAACTGATATGTATTTACAACAACCTCTGATATATCTATTTCATTTGTGGCCAAGATTAAAACCCCTCCACCCTTATATATAGTTCTAGTAAAGCTACTAACAATTTTGTAACCATTTATTTTACATAAGTTGATCTGCTCTTTGTTTAACCCATGCTCTGTTGCAACAGCTAGCTCTGGCTTTACTTTATTTAGCAGCTGTTCAAAAGCAGCTGTTTTGTTACTTAAGTATTGTATGTTCAAATGAAATACTTGAAGAGTGTTTGCACCATACTGATTTACAACCTTATGCATTGTGCGTTCACCATCATTGTTGCTATTAAAAAGATTAACATATTTTCTATCTACTACATTTGTACCATGTTTAAAATTTCTTTCCCCAACTAATTTATAAGTACCTAATGACCCTATTTCCACATAATTTATCTGTTTCTCATGATCAGTGGAGTAATTACAATTTTCATCACCTGTAACAAGCGAGACAGCATCCACCTCCTTACTTACCAGTTTTTCTTTATCACTGAATATATTGCATTATTCAATAAGTTACCAAAGTTAAATGATCCCTTCCTGTTTAATGCACTCCGTCCCTAGCAAAATCACTATTATATACCCAGTAATTTCTGTCAACCATTAGGCAGTTTTTCACAGCACACATCCAGTCCAGTTCTTGGTTGATTTTCATGATCCTCTTTGTGTTCACGTCATGTCTTCTAAGTACACCACTGATTATAATTTTTGCGTCAGGCACTTGAGTTCTGATGCTACTTACAATATCAAAAGTTTCCCCCATTATATCTTCTGCTCTTATCCCCGGTCTTATATCATTGGTTCCTGCATGTATCAGGACTATTTCGGGATTTTCGTCCTTCAAATTCATTTTTTTCCACTTTTCCTCGTAGTTCATCCAGCTTTATGCCTGGGTAGCATCGCACTTGATAACCTTTTCCCCTACATGCCTCACCTGAGAATTTGAGAATCGAATCCCCTATGACTAGCACTTTCTTTTTACTTGTAGTGTCATCTAAATTGCGCAGATTCACATTTAACTCCTCGTCAACATTTGTCTCTTCTATTTTGTCCAGCACTTCAAATCTGTTGTGATCCGCGAGGTTTTCTTTGTTGTGTTCCATTGATAAACGATCCGCCGCCATTTTGAAATGATTCCTTGTAACCATTGCAAAATTTGGTTTATTACCGTCACAGTCAATCTTCTTTTTCAGTTCTTTATTCTCCACTTTCAGTGAATCTATTTCCTTTTGAGCTTTCAATAAATCTCTATGCAGAATATTTATTACCATATGAAGTGACGCTATTGTTTCCGCATCACGTGCCGGGTGCAAAGTGGACGGTTGCATTTGCATATTTTCAGGACTAAAAATTGTATCACTTGCGTCTTGGATTGAGTTGCCTTCATTTACACTTGTTGATATCTCGTTTCCTGACTTATAAAACACTTCTAATTGGGTTTCACTGTCCTTACAATTTATATTTGAGCGTAAATTATGACTGCTTGAACGCGTTACAACACCTCCGGTCGCCATCTTGCATAGGAAAAAAAATAAATCCTGGTACCAAAAAGGAAGACATGCACTCATTCTGCACTATGTAAGGCCATATGCAGACTATGTAAGAAAACAATACATATGGAAAAAACTTATTTATAATGTCATCAAACCGATTAACACTCTCAGAGAAAAAGAATGAAGGGCATTATGGAAATTAATAATCTATGGCTTTCTTGTAACGGAGAAAATACGTTAATTTTTATTTATTTTCTTTTGTTTAGTTGAAATTCTAGTGTACCAATAAGCAGTGTACCTACTTAAAGTATAGTAGGGTTGCATAAACTGTACGTGCAGCCTAACTACTGGCAATAAATAAAATCAGGCAAAGTTATTACATTCTGTAAATGTAGAGGGCAATGAAAACTTTGTGCTAATGAATGGTTTTGTTCTTTTATTGCTAATTGTAAAGCAGTGATATCTCCTTGTATACAGGGTGGAAGGGAAGTCATTACATTCCTTCTAATGTGTGCTTCATAGAAGCATTACAAACAAAAAGGTATAATAGCATTTTGTTCTTTGATCAGCCGATTTCGAAAAAATAAATGGCTTTTGACCCAACTTGGATGCGTAATTCCATAGGAATGTACGAAGATAACAGTTTGTTACTTGTAAGATGTGTAGAGTGACTTATTTCTGACATAGCTTTGGTAGTAATTATGGGACATCACACAGGATTTTGAAATAATTAATCACTTAAAAGATGTGAAGGAATACTGCAAGCAGCTTTTTCACATGTGCAATAAGTCGACAACGTTGTGTTGAGGTTGGTCAGGGAATTGACCTGGTTTGTGAATGTAAACAGGTCTGGCACTTTCGCTTTTGTTTTAATGTTTTAGGAGCTAACGCTTGTGATTGTCCTACTCTTGTGCAGTAAACACAGGACAAGGCAGGATATTTGTTTGTGTTCTCAAGCAGCACAGTTACTGTGCTTGTTTATGTACTGAACTAGGGAAAGTGATACCCACACATTCTGCAGTGTTGCCAGCTTGTTTTCAAGAAAACTAAAA
Organism: Tenodera sinensis; assembly: GCA_030765045.1. Taxonomy (NCBI): domain Eukaryota; kingdom Metazoa; phylum Arthropoda; class Insecta; order Mantodea; family Mantidae; genus Tenodera; species Tenodera sinensis. Next base: position 76,590,904 of record CM060967.1, read on the forward strand.
TATCTCTGTAGGAAATGGTCAGAGACAAAAATGTAAGATACAAAATGTGTTCCAAATATTGAGATCTATCACTGGTTTAAATTAATGTAATGACTTCCCTTCCACCCAGTATCGAGTGCTTCTTGTTCATTATGTTCCCATAACCCCGTGGCACAATAGCCATGCTGGGCCAACATCTACCGCCCAGATGCTGCATCCCCATCTCTGCCCACCACAGGCATCATGAGTGGGTTCCAGTACTGGATGTAGGATGTAATTAGTGCCCTGGTCACTTCCAGCTGGGGCCACTACTTTTCAATCAAGTAGTTCTTCAATATGCCCCTCAAGGTCCTAATGAGGCTGAGGGCACGCCTGAACAGGTCTCTCCAGGGTTGCCAACTCATACGATAATTATGGGGGCATACGATAATTTTAATGTTTGTACGATGGTTGTCAACCTGTACGATAATTTGAATGTATGATAGTTTGATATCAGCAAAATATCATTTTCACTGGTTTGTCACTCCAGCGAAGTGAAACTAATTACAAATAACACCACTTTTTGTCCTCATCGTCTGTCTCCACACCATAGCTACTAAGCCTGCTACCCTTTATCCTCTTATTGCCAGTGTGTACAGGTCTGATAACTCAAAGAAGAAGGCACTGTTCAGAAAATTGACAATCAATGTAGAAAACTCGGAATACATGCTATTCCGTGTGAAATAAAGAACATGCCTGAACCTGACAGTTTTTGGAGTGCTGTTAAACATATGTCACCTTGGTGGAAATACTGATTTCAAAGAACTGGCAGAATTTGCATTATCAGTGATTTCATTGCCCTACAGAAGCACTTCTTGTGAAAGAGTTTTTTTTCTAAACTGGGTATAATAATAACCAAAGTTAGAAACAGATTGGCACTAGATACGGTAAATGAACCCATTTTGTCGTCTCAACTTATGAAAGAACGTGGCACACCTTAAAATCTGCAAGTCACCAAGATGTTAAGGTTTATCTCAACAACAAATTGGTGCAATGCTGCAACGGTTGAGGAAGCTGAACTTTCAGATGAATAGTGTGAGAAACATAAGTGCTAAAGTTGTAATATTTGTTGAGGTCATCAATCTTGTAAGTGGATATAATAAACATCATTACTCTTATATTTTCATTAGTATTATACTGATATTTTTATTGTTGTAGCATTTGCTTTATTATGCACGATAATTTTGAATCCAAATCTATAATTTTGAGTGGCTGGTACGATAATTTTACTTTTAAATGTTGGCAACCCTGGGTCTCTCAGTGGGAGAAAATCCCCACGTTGGTACTAGGAATCAAACCTGGGTCTCCTGCTTGGTAAGCAGCAGCACTACCACTGCACTAAGGAGATGACTGCTAATTATGTTAATTGCACTAATAAAAAAAATTCAATTAAAATTCAACTATTGAGAAATTATTAGTTGAATTAGCATCTGAAACAAAACATGCTACTACTAATTAAAATGCAGGAAAAGTCACTAAAAATGGTAAAAGAGCTTGCTTTTATTTTTTCAAGCCAGTTTATAAGACATAAACATTTGGCAACATTAAATCAAAGATGACAAAGAGAAAAGAATGAAGGAAAACGTGGTGTCAACTGATTCATACCTTGTAACATTATTTAAAATCCTGAAATGTGACTGCTTTTCCTAGCTGTTCTTGGTCTTGAGGTAGACAAAACACTATTTTGGGATGAAGGGAAACATTCACCTTGAGACTGTGAACTATAATGTTGTGATGAGAACATGTCTTGTGAAAGCATACTGTGTTTAGTACATGGTGTGGAAGAGGCAAAAATACGACTACACACATCAGGAGTCCTATATGTCATAGCTGATGATGAAGAACAAGGCATGGGAGTACACTTTGAATCTACACTTGGGCGATGAGAAACAGTTTTATTCTGGAATTCAGAGAATGAATGTGTATATTCATTGATCTCAGATGAATCCACAATGTTTGGTGTAACAATTCTGTCACTTTTGGTTCTGACTGTACTAGGAAGAATATCTGTGCTTTTTGTAAAATCTGAAGAACTCTGCAATGACACGTCAAGCCATGCCTCTACTTTTTGAGATGCTGTTGGCATATTTTCAGGCATAGCTTCAGGTTCATCTTTGTCAACTTGCCATTCATCCTCATCATCAATCTCCCAAGTTTGAAGTAACACAGGTGCCATCACATCTTTGTAACTTAACAATTCTGCTTTGGATATTTTCCATCTTGAAGGATCCTCATTGTCTGAATCACAATTTTCTGGTTTACTAAGCACAAAACTGGAGTTCTTTAAGCCTGAAACAAAAGAAATAGGTTAAATCCACTGTTTAGAGGATACTTAATGTACTTTTTGATAACCAGTGCTAGTGAGTACTGCATCAACATATTTAGATTGCATAGCTCAATGGTCGGTGAGAATTTTCCACTATGCCTAAGTGGGCCACTGGTTCCTGTCTAAAAGTGACCACATTATGCTGTGAGGAACTGGTGCAAATGAAGCACATTATGTAGTCTCATAAATAAGTTTGAGGTTATACGAGAGTGGTCTGAAATAAAAGCTAGTGAATTTTGTTGTTCATCTGTTCACAGTTACTTACCAAAGTTACAGCCATTTTGGATGCTCAGTTGTTATGTAACAGTCGTTTGAGTGAGTTGATGCGGTGTTTTTATGAAAATGGACAAAATTGAGTATCAAGCTTTCATTAAATATTTGTTTTTGAAAGGCAATACGCCTATGCAAATCAAAGATGAGTTGGATTCTGTGTATGGGGACTCTGCGCCATCATTTACCATAGTGAAATTTTGGGCAGCTGAATTTAAATGTGGCCGTAAGGGCTTGGGAGTCAATGAACGTTCAGGACGTCTAAAAACTTCAACTACCGATGAAAACATTGCCAAAGTACACCAAATGGTGCTAGACGACCGCCGAATTAAAGTGAGAGAGATAGCAGAGGCTATGAACATGTCAAAAGAACGTGTTTGTCATATATTAAATCAACATTTAGACATGAGAAAGCTGTCCGCATGTTGGGTGCTGCGTTTGCTCACATTAGACCAAAAACATGTTCGAATAAACATTTCCGATGCTCTGTTGGCACAGTTTAGGTACAATAAATCCGGCTTTTGGCACCGATTAATTACTGTAGATGAAACTTGGATACACCATTATATGCCCGAAACAAAAATACACTCCAAACAGTGGACTGCAAAGGGAACCACCTCCAAAAAAAAAAGCAAAAACTGTTTTTTCAGCTGGAAAAGTGATAGCGACTGTTTTTTTTTGGATAGTCATGGAGTTATTTTAATTGATTATCTTCAAAATGGAAAAACCATTACAGGAGCATACTATGCATCATTACTTGACAAGTTGAAGGCAGAACTTGAGGAAAAATGGCCACATTTGCAGAAAAAGAAAATCCTGTTTCACCAAGACAACGCACCGTCTCACACCTCAGCAGTTGCAATGGCGAAAATCCACGAATTACAGTTTGACCATCTGCCTTACTCACCAGATCTTCCCGAGTGACTTCTTATTGTTCCCTCATCTGAAAATTGCACTCGGAGGATGGAGATTTTCATCAAATGAAGAGGTAATCACCTTCATGAACAATTATTTTGCAGAGAAAAACGCTGAGTACTATTTGGATGGGTTACAGAGATGGGAGCATTGCTGGGAGAAGTGTGTAGATTTACAAGGAGACTATGCTGAAAAATAAATAAAAAAATTCTGAAAAAATGTCTTGTATCTTTATTAGGACGGAAACTTTTCAGACCACCCTCATAATACTCAAATGATTTTGCTTTTGAGACTTTCCAGATACTATAATAATAACCAGACAAGAGAAGCTCCGTGTATTATTCATGATCAGGACTTGGTAGCTCATTGAGAAAGACCATCATCATGGAAAGTTGAAAATCTGTAGTCGGGTCATAGCGTTTGGTTTCATGAAAAGAACAGTTTCTGAAAGTTCTATAAATTAATTAACCTTAAGAATAGATAAAACTCAAGAAATAAAAATACTTACAACAGAGTATTATTGTGTAACATACTTGATTGCACAGTGTGACCATAAAGTCTGAGTACAAGTTTTTTTTCTTTCCTTTTTTTTCAGAACAAATGAGTAAAAAAGTAAATAAATAAAAGCAAATTTAAAAAATAAATAATAAATAAAACTAATAAATCAATAAAATAAATGCCAATAATACTCAGAAATAATAACAATGCAAAGCAGATAACAAGATAGAGACAATAATTGCATCAAGGGTTTGGATCCAAATTGGTAATAAATCAGAATGGCAGAATCAAACATCTTTAGAGTGGGGGAAAGATATTGTGATGCAGTGGCTATGGGCAGTTGAGAGATAAACAGCAATAAGTAGTGCTCTTGCCGAGCATGAACACCAAAAGCACTATTGGCATATAACAGAATTTTCTGGAAGTTTCCCTACTCCATGCATACAAAACGTTCTCTAGTGTTATTTGGAAATGTTCAATGCCTGTATAAGTGAGCACAGCAAGTCTTAGGTCATGCAGTCTGTGCCAAATGCAATGGTATAATGTCTGGGCACCAATGACCAATCTGGAAGACAACCATCACCTTGCCAGGAGATACCTAAAGCTGGTAACTGATTAGATGAAAGCATGCTATGACCATCTGGCAATGAGTGTCAGGTTCCAGAAGGATGATCTTGTATGGCTCTACCATCCTATAAGGAACAAAGGGAAGCTGCAATGTTCCTAGGATAGCCCATATAAGGTAATCAACTCACTCACATCAATGATGTCTACCTCATTTGGTGTCAACTCTAGGGGAAGCTGATGGTGGTTCTTCTGGACTGTCTTACTGCACATTAGAAGATATATTAAAAAGTATTCTACTTATTCAGCTCCTAGTAAGTCTATGATCTATACATCAGTGAGCAAAATTTGTTGTTTGAGATTGCTTTCAGAGGTGAAAAATGAAAACATGAATAATTACAGTGCAAGTTAATACACTAACACTTGTACTGAAACGATACCTACTTTTAAACAAATGTTTCATTTTAACTCTTCTGGTTGCTTTCAGAGTGAAATGCCTTTTGCTCTTAATGATATGCTTCTCCCAGGTTTTTAAGCATTTCAGATCCTTTGTTGAATAATTATTAATGACAACACCTTCTGAAAATGAACCACACTGCTCCTCATTTACACTGCCTGTAAAATAAGCAAATTACAAATAATTAATAGGGTTGTATGGAACTAGTACCATTAGATGTATCCACTGAATTAGATGATAAGTCATGTTATAATTTGCTTGTTTCATATAAGAAGTATGAGGTTACTAAGTGTAAGAGATTAATATTTATGCAAATTATTTATGTCAGCAGTGAATTTGTACAAAAATCAACTATTATCAACAATGCCGGACAATTGCTGAGCAAAAATCAAGGGTGGTCCTTTTCCTTTCATCGCTTTCCTGTAAATAAATGTCAAGAAAAGCTTGGTTACATTCCATAAGAAGAAAAAACCTTACCAAAAAGAACTTATGAAAAATTTTAGAGTACCCTCTCAGCACTTAAAACTAAAGGATTTTGTCACTACTTTATTAGATTAGCTATGCGAATAAATAAGCTAATACAAATATAATTATTTATGGCAATCATTATTAAATAAATGGTTCATCTATACTTATTTTTTAAATGTTTCATCAATACATCTTAATGTACATATTTTCTCATTGAAATCAGCTACATACATATATATGTTGTTGTTAGCTAATGCTGGATTTCTGACAATGAAGTCATTAATCCTCTTACTCTCCAATATTTTTCACTGATGGATGGGGCACTAGAAGTGGCCGGGCATATTTGAAGGTGGTCTCGATCCATTTCCTCTTGCAGATCATATAGAGGACAGACTGGTGAAGAAAATATCCCAATTCTGTTTAAATGTTTTGCCAGACAATCATGTCCTGTAATCAACCTGAAGGTTGCAACTGCTGTTTTTCGAGGATAATCAGGAATTACTGTTTGAATGGTTGGTAGTTCCCATCGTTTATTCTTTGATTTTTCATAGTAATATTGTTCAATAATTTTGCTGTATTCAGAGTTGAATAAACTTTTAGCTGCATAAAATGGTAGATTAACTATAGATTTCTGTACACTACTGGTACCCTTTTTTGCAAGAAAATCAGCTTTCTCATTACCACTCAGTCCACAGTGAGCTGGTATCCATTGGAAGACTAGATGTTTTGAAGTGCTGTTAGATGGGTAAGGATTTTCCAACACTCCATAATTGTTTGGTTTTTTGGTGACAACTTGGAAGTAATTGCTATAATTGCTGCCCTGGAATCTGAGAGAATAACTGTTTGCTGAAAATGTGAAATTCTCTGTATAAAAGATTTTGTAGGACCATTCGAATTGCTTCAATTTCTCCATCAAAGTTTGTAGTTCCATAACTTAAATATTTGTAATAGGAAAAGAGGTGGCAAGTGACTCCAGCCCCTGCTCCATCTCGGTTTGATATCAATGATCCATCATTATAAATATGGAGCCATTCATGTTCTGGAAATCTAGCATGGATTGTCTCTAATGCCAATAATTTTAGAACACTAGTTGGAGTATCACTTTTCTTAACTTCTTCTGTCAGGTGTAAATAATATGTGATGTCTAATGTTTGTGTCGGATTGACTTTAGATATGAAGTTTTCCTTTGAATTAGGAAGGTATATATTCTTTTTGATGTCTTGAATTTTGGAGAGAAAGCTCTCCTGAGTCTTTAGTGTATGTATAAAATTCCTCTTGTTCCATGTATTGAATGGGAGTCTGACCAACTTTTCGTGTTGAGTAAGAGCTGCTTTTTCTATTTCATATTCAATGGGGTATTGGTTGGTTAGTATTTCCATAGCTGGTATTGGTGTGGTTTTGATAGCACCTGTAATTAGTCTCAGACTTTGGTTTTGAAACAAGTACTATTAAACTGTTAAATTTTAAAGTACTATATGGGTAAAGCTTGGCAAATTTTAATGAAAACAATAATCTTTTCAATCTTTGCCCAAAAACCAGTCCACAAAACCTACTTTACGTAGGATATTAAGTTGGTTATAATCAACTGAAATGAAAACTCTATAACACAAGCCATCATATTCAGACGGAAGATAAAACGAAAATACCAGGAAGCCAAAATTAAATTTAAAAACCATCACATATCCACCAAAACCACAGTTAAATACCTAGGCATCACACTCCACAACAAGCTCCAGATGAAAACCCACTTCGAACAGAAAATAAAACAGGCCAAAAATGCTATCTCCACCCTACACTATCTATCAAAAATTAGAAACATCGGACTATCGACACCTATCCTCAACCAGCTCTATAAAACCATCGTCAGACCATACTTCACATACGCCGCCATCGCCACCTATCCGCTAGCGACACCAACCACCATTAACCGCCTTCAAGAGCTAGAAAGAAAGTGTTTGAGGATCGCCAACAGACTCCCTCAATGGCACAGGACAGCCACGCTATACAAAGTATGTAAAACAACTACACTGCATGACCACATCAAACAACAAGCAATCAAATATATAGCCAACGCAGAGACCAGACCACATAGACAACAACTTATACAAAATGCCAATAACTACAAGAAACAACAAGCCAAGCACCACCCATCATCACACTCATAGAAACACACAAAAAAGCCAAGGAAGACGAAGAACAAAGAATACAGGACCACCTAAACACTCTCAACATGCTCATAGGTTAAGCTACTTTTAAGTCTCAACAATGTCAACTAAATGTACACTCTAAGAACAAACTCAACACAATGAGTTCATCCATTGTAATAGCATAAGAACTCCAGTAATTTAAAATTAGTCTTAGTTTTTATTTTTGTGTTGTATTAATTGTTCACAGTTACTATTGTAATATAATCTCAAAAATGTAATAAAAATACCCCCAAAAACTAACCTGCGGCTGAAGAGGGTACACCCCTGAAACAGCCATAGGGTTAGTAAGCCCTGGGTGAGATAAACCCAGGGTAATATTAACCCTTAAACACCCCTAAAAAAATCAAAAAAACCTCTATAACCAAAGATTTTAGATTCTAATTTTACAGGGATTTGCTGCACTAAAAATGTAACCCCTCTTCCAAATTTCATTCTTTCAACTCGCAAATTTTGCATAGATCAATCCATAGAGATTGATTAATGAGTTTTGATATCTTAAATATTTCCCAAAACAAAAAATAATATCTTTCTTTCATAGAAGTTTGAAAACAGTGTTGTTGTAATTAATTTAATTTAAAAGGTGAGTTAAATAATAACACTGAACAACACTTACAACATATTTCTCCGGGACGCGTTTCGAAGGTAACTTTCCTCCATTATCAACCGGACAATCACTGGGTTTCCATGGTGCTTGATGGTGCAGATGGTGATGCTTCTTCTGGTGGCGGTTCGATGAACTTACTGAAAATGTCTCTCTGAGGAATGTCGAAATTAAATACTCGGTTTCTATTTTTTAAAATAAAGATTTGTTCCCATGTGGACAGTTCTTGTTTTCCGGTTATGTGTTTAAGAAGTTTCGGTTCTAGCTTTATGTCATGATTTTTTGTCCAAAAGTGAAATGCAACCGCTGATTTTTCTAATTGTTTACTCTTAATGTTTCTAACGTGTTCCTTGGATCTAATTTCTAAATTTCTTTTGGTTTTTCCTATGTATATTCCATTACAATCACTGCATTCAATTTGGTATATGCCAGATTTTTTGTTAGGTGGAATAGCATCTTTGATGTTTGAAAGTAGTAGGTTTTTTATGGAGTAATGGTTTACTGCTGCTAGCTCAATGTTGTATTCCTTGAACACCTTTTTAAATTTATCAAAAGCCCATGGATGATATGTGAATTTTTTGAATATCATTTTTGTTTTTGCTGCTGTGAGAGTTGTAGTTTCTTTTAATAATTTTTTCTTTTCTGCTTGTTTTACCTTTTTATCTACTAATTCTTTGGGAAAGCCGTTTTTTTTGTGCTATTTCAATTATTTTGTAATATTCTGTTTTATATTCTTCTGCTGAAAGAGGGATGTTCACCAATCTATGTGTTAAACTATTGAAAATTGCTTGTTTGTGGCTTCTTGGATTGTAACTATTAGCTTTTATGTAGTTGTCTGTCTGTGTTGGTTTTCTGTGAATACCGAAATTTATTCTATCCTTGTTTTTGATTAATTTTAGATCTAAAAATGGTAATTTATTATCTTTTTCTACTTCCACTGTGAAATTTATACTTTTGTCCTGTATGTTCAGAAGTTTTAATACGTCACTGATGTGTCTTTTTGGAACTATTGCAAATATATCATCCACATATCGCTGCCAGAGTTTGAACATCCACGGGAAACCTTTTGTGATCCTTATTTCCAATGAACTCATGTAAATATCTGCTAAGAATGGCGAGAGAGGGTTGCCCATTGCTAAACCTGAAGTTTGACGGAAATACTTTGTTTGGAACTGGAAGAAATTTTGTTCTGTGCATAATTTGGTGAGTTCTATGTATTCTGCAATTTCTGACGATGACATTCCAAGTGATTTGAGCCAATTTTTGATCAGTGATGGGAGCTTTTCTATTGGTATACTGGGAAATAGTGCCTCTACGTCAAAGGAGACAAGGGTGTCCTCTTCTGTTTTTCTACGGAAATTGAAGATTATATAGCAGACATAAATATTTCAACACAGTGTTTACCATTATCCACACAAAATTCGGTAAAAACCCAGTGCAAAAAGATCCTAGAAGAATTAAAATACAGATCAAGTTACAAAAATAAACGAAATCTGATCCATTCGTTAAAACATAAAAACGTAGTATACACAAAGGCAGACAAAGGGAACAAAATAGTAATAATGGATAAATCAAATTACATAGAAAAAATGGAAATTATGCTAAATAATAGTAACTACGAAAAAATCAGCAAAAACCCGCTAACCCCTTGTGTACAAACATTTGAAAAAACGATACAAAATTCAAGCATAATACCAAACAAATATGCAATTAAGCCAAATAATCCAACCGTACCCAGAATCTATGGTTTACCCAAAATACACAAGCCACACATTACCATGAGACCCATAATTAGCAGCATAGATTCACCAACTTACAAACTGGCAAAATGGCTATCCAATAAATTTAACTCATTTCCTAAATTTGAAAGTTTAAGCATAAGAAACAGTTATGAACTAATAGAACATATCAAAGACTTCAAATTAACAGAAGAGGACACCCTTGTCTCCTTTGACGTAGAGGCACTATTTCCCAGTATACCAATAGAAAAGCTCCCATCACTGATCAAAAATTGGCTCAAATCACTTGGAATGTCATCGTCAGAAATTGCAGAATACATAGAACTCACCAAATTATGCACAGAACAAAATTTCTTCCAGTTCCAAACAAAGTATTTCCGTCAAACTTCAGGTTTAGCAATGGGCAACCCTCTCTCGCCATTCTTAGCAGATATTTACATGAGTTCATTGGAAATAAGGATCACAAAAGGTTTCCCGTGGATGTTCAAACTCTGGCAGCGATATGTGGATGATATATTTGCAATAGTTCCAAAAAGACACATCAGTGACGCATTAAAACTTCTGAACATACAGGACAAAAGTATAAATTTCACAGTGGAAGTAGAAAAAGATAATAAATTACCATTTTTAGATCTAAAATTAATCAAAAACAAGGATAGAATAAATTTCGGTATTCACAGAAAACCAACGCAGACAGACAACTACATAAAAGCTAATAGTTACAATCCAAGAAGCCACAAACAAGCAATTTTCAATAGTTTAACACATAGGTTGGTGAACATCCCTCTTTCAGCAGAAGAATATAAAACAGAATATTACAAAATAATTGAAATAGCACAAAAAAACGGCTTTCCCAAAGAATTAGTAGATAAAAAGGTAAAACAAGCAGAAAAGAAAAAATTATTAAAAGAAACTACAACTCTCACAGCAGCAAAAACAAAAATGATATTCAAAAAATTCACATATCATCCATGGGCTTTTGATAAATTTAAAAAGGTGTTCAAGGAATACAACATTGAGCTAGCAGCAGTAAACCATTACTCCATAAAAAACCTACTACTTTCAAACATCAAAGATGCTATTCCACCTAACAAAAAATCTGGCATATACCAAATTGAATGCAGTGATTGTAATGGAATATACATAGGAAAAACCAAAAGAAATTTAGAAATTAGATCCAAGGAACACGTTAGAAACATTAAGAGTAAACAATTAGAAAAATCAGTGGTTGCATTTCACTTTTGGACAAAAAATCATGACATAAAGCTAGAACCGAAACTTCTTAAACACATAACCGGAAAACAAGAACTGTCCACATGGGAACAAATCTTTATTTTAAAAAATAGAAACCGAGTATTTAATTTCGACATTCCTCAGAGAGACATTTTCAGTAAGTTCATCGAACCGCCACCAGAAGAAGCATCACCATCTGCACCATCAAGCACCATGGAAACCCAGTGATTGTCCGGTTGATAATGGAGGAAAGTTACCTTCGAAACGCGTCCCGGAGAAATATGTTGTAAGTGTTGTTCAGTGTTATTATTTAACTCACCTTTTAAATTAAATTAAAAAAAAAATAATATATTTGCTATTACTCATTGAAAGTTTAATATTTATTACATATTATGAGACAAAGATGTAAAATTGGAATACTTTATACAGAATGGTACTGAAGGATATTTTTTTAAATATTTAGCTTGATATCCATGGATGGAAATATATTTTGAAAAATGTTTTTAAATAGAAAAACAGATTAGAAACTATTTATTTTAAAAAGGTGAACTTAGAATACTGTATAAATGCATTGTAGAAAATGTGTGCACCATAAATGAAGTTCCAAGCTTAAAAACTTTAGAAAGTAAACATTTTATGCCAATGTCCCCTGTTCCTGACTGATTCTACCGTTCCAATTGAAAAAAAAAAAAATTAAATACAGAAATATCAAACTAATAACAAAAAGTATCTTGGAAACGGTTAACTTCACATAATTTTTATTTGACATTAAATTGTGTGCTTTAACCAGATTTACATTTCTGTGTAATAAGATTTTGTATAACTCTTACAGTTTACCAATTATTATAGGAAAGTCATTCAGAATGAGTATGACTTAACAGCCTGTTTGCAGAAAATTCACAATATGTTTAATTTATCATGCATATATCATAAAGGTATGTTATTTTCATCAGTCATGACAGCCATTATTGAAAAAATAAAAAATAAATAAACATTTTTCATGCAAAGGGTAGTTTGGGATGGGAGAATTTTCTTTGAAATCTTAATATCTGCATCCTTGGAAGATAATGAACTTAAAAATCAAGCATGGTATTTAATTGACCTTTCTTGTTTGAGTTATCTGTTCATGTACACACATTTACACACCTTTTTTTCTAAAAAATGTTTTTCTGGCATCCAAGAAGTCTCAAGACAGGTATTTCTCATGAAATCTTGGTAGGGTATTTTTAGGTTTCCGGAATGCAATACAGTAAAATCCTGATAACTTGACTCTCAGTAACTCGACATTCCATATAACTCAACGGCTTTTTTATTTTAATTTCTTTTTATCATTAAACCTGATTATAATTTCTATGCAGTATAAATGTTAGAGATAAATTTTAATTACTGTACATGTACAACCTAATGCATTCTCCTTCATGTAACAAAAGGGCTGACCACATATTGACTTTCAATATCTAGTCAGAACATAAACAGCTGGTAGATCATACCGAAATCAAAAGCTTGCAGCTAATAATATGTATATATAGCACAAACACTTGTTTAGAAGGTTTATTGCTTTACCCATTATGTACGTGGAAAGCTAAACTTACAGTTACATATTTCTAGTTACAGTAACGTTTCTCATATTTCAGGCTCACTGTTAGAGTTGTGTTGAGTTGTGCTTGTGCCAGTGAAAATGTTGAACGAGAAGAAAGGAGGGTAAATTAACATGATAATGGAACTGTTATTTTTTTATGCCAACCAACTTACTGCTGGAGCTTTCAAACACACAAGCTGTGTGTGGGCAACGTTTAAGAGGGAGAATCAGGACCATGGTTAAAATCCTGGCTATGGCATTGAATTTTTCAGTCCTGATTCTACTTCTTATGACAATGGAAATTAAATTGCATGCATCAAAGAACAGGATAAAGGGGAGCATATTAATACATAATAAATTTTAGAATATGTTATACTTTTCTGTTTCCTATATTGTGCTAGAAGGGGTGTAAGGGGTAGTGATGCGCCTCCTATAGCCTCTCCTACCCAATTCCCATCCTCATCCTGCCCGTGGTGCACCCTGCTTTTAACAGATGAGGCTCTGGGGACCGAATCACAGCGGTATAACTGTTTCATCTAAAATGCAGGAAATGCCATTTACATATGTGCTGGCCTATCACAGCACAACAGCGTCCCTCAGAGGCAAATGAGGGGAAGGTCGGTGGATCTAAATACCTAATATTTAGTCCTCCCGGCTAGGTCCAATGGACCCGTTGACCAACGATAAGTGTGGTCCCCCTTGCAAAATGGGGGTTTAAGTCGGGTGATGTAACTGCCACATTGTAAAACTGGTGCCCGTTAAGAAAACAGTTACATGAAAGCCACATACATGAGTATTAGTCCTAAAGATAAACATTCCGGAGTTAAAACTGTCCCCCAATCGGATCTCCAGGTGGTGACATCTTTAGGCAAATTTCATCACAACAATTCCAATACTTTAAGAATTCTACAATGGAATGCAGGAGGCATGTCCCAGCCTAAAAAACAAGAGCTAATGAAAATATTAAAAGACCAAGATATAGATGTCTTCACAGTACAAGAAGCCAATATATCAGAAGAACAGGAAATATACTTTGAAATGGATCAGTACACTACTCATATACTTCCAAAGGCTCGTCAAATAGCAAGTGGTATTCTTACAGGAATTAAAAGAAATATGAAAGCTACTATCCAAATCCAAAAAACAATGGAAGAACAAGATAAATCAGAAATAGTTAAAATTGAAGTATGGAAAAGTAACTACCACTATAGAATTTACAGTATCTACAATCCTCCAGACAATACTCTAGATCTAAATTCTATTCCCATAGAACCCAAAAGTATTTTAATAGGTGATTTTAATGCACACTCCCCTAGGTGGGGCTACAGAGATATAAATTCAGCAGGAAGAGTCATAGAAGACCTATTAAACTCGTCAACAATGGAATTAATATTTAATCCAAATGATCCACCCACTTACCTTCATTATAATGGTTCAGGTACAAATCCTGATCTTCTGATGGTGTCATCTGACATAATTGACAATACAAAAAGAGAAATAATAGAAGACCCACGTTCAGGCCACAGAATCACCATAAACTCCATAAGAGGTCTAATAAATAAAAGTAACAAACCAAAAATTAAAACTTCTTGGAATTTTAAAAAAGCAGATTGGTCCAGTTTCCAAAATGAGATAGAAGGGAAGTGTAATATACTGTTAGAATCAGAGTTCAAGTCAACAGATGAAATGAATAAAAAATTTTGTGAAATATTATTGACAGCAGCTAAAACACATATCCCCAAAGGAAAGCTAAAGAAATATAGCTACTTTTGGTCTCCATCTTTATCTAAGTTAAAACACGAAAGAAATATAGCAAGAGTCAAAGCCGAAAGAACCAAGTGTCCAGAAGATGTACAAAACTGGAGAAGAAAAGCAGCCATTTTTAAGAAAGAATTAATTACAGCAAAGAGGGCCAGTTTCACAAATTTTGTAGAACATATGGACTATAGGAAAGATGGAAATAAAATATACAAATTCCTTAATAAAACAAAATTATCAAAAAATACAACTGAACCACTAAAACATAATAACAAAAGCTTAACTACAGATAGGGAAATAGAAGAATCCCTTAACAAGTTTTATGCTCAGTCACAAAGAATATCCCAAGCGTATAAAAAACAAGATAAAGCTATCCAAAAAACTATCAGAGAAACTAATAAGCCAAAAGATATACGAAATGATATTTTTATTCAGGATTTTAACAAAACAGAACTGGATTTAGCAATAGAACAATTACAGAACAAAAAATCTCCAGGACCAGACAAGATCCACCCAGAGTTTATTGGCAGGAACGGAAAAGAAATCCTACTTAAACTGTATAACACGTGTTGGAGAATGACTATACCTTCCGACTGGAAAAAAGCGATTATCATCCTGATTTTAAAGAAAAACAAACCCTCAGAAAATATTAATAGCTTCAGACCAATATCTTTGACCAATGTTATTGCAAAAGTTATGGAAAGAATGGTGGCATCTAGACTTAACTGGTTCCTAGAATATTATCACTTAATTAGTAGTTCACAGACCGGCTTCAGACAGAATCATAGTACAAGTGAAAATGTACTCCTACTAAGCCAAGACATCAAGGAAGCTTTCAATAGAAAGGAGGATGCCTTAGCAGTATTCATTGATTTTAAATCAGCATATGACTCAGTCTGGAGAAAAAAATTAATTGAGAAGTTGCAATCAATAGGTGTGAAAAGTAACATGCTTAAATGGATAACTCAGTTTATTTCACAAAGATTTTGTGCCACAAAATATAATACATACATTTCCAAATATAAACAAACACACCGAGGACTTCCACAAGGTGCTGTTCTGAGCACAACACTCTTTAACATATATATATAAATGACCTTCCATCAATAAAAAAAACCCTAGAAACCAAAATTGCTTTATTTGCTGACGATGTAGTCATTTGCACTCCAGGCTCTACAAAAAAACCTGAATTAATTAAAGACAGAATAGAAACAGCCCTAAACAAAGTACATGAATAGAGCTCCAAAAACCTCATGACTATCAATGTGGAAAAAACAAATTATGAATTATTTACACTAAAATACAAACCAGTTAATATCAACATAAATTATTATGGTAAACCACTCAAAGCAGTTGGTGCAGTTTTTATCGTAGCGTTGTTTCACATTTGAGCGATGAGGCTCTTATTTCTCTCAGGGAGTGGTAACGGATGGAATGAAAAATCACACGATGTTTCTTCACCACAATGTATTATTTTATTAACACCTTTTCTCTATTTTACATTTAAATAAATCCTCTTAGCTCCGTTTTAAATTATTTAAGTCTTTCCACTTTTTCAAAAAGTGGAACAAAAGCTTGATGAAAGTCTGGTAAACGTTCTACAATGTTCACACACTACCAAAATACGTCCTATCACTTTGGACACGTAGACACTAGTGGAAAAAAAGTTCAGCGTCATCTCACGTGATACTACCTTTCTCGTATACATCCGTGTATGCGTCCATCAAATAGTTCCCGTATTGTTAGGGAAGCGATCTTTAGCTATCCTGATTTCGCTTTTATTATTGAACACATATAATTCTAATATTTATACATATATATTAAAATTAAATATGGAAATATTTATGACGTCTTTAAACAAACTTAGTTGTTCGTAACAATGAACACTAGTAACACGTTTTCGTCATTTAACCATCTCGTGCCAACATCAAAAAACAAATTACACTCTTAACAAATATTCACATAAACGATTTTCTTTTGGGGTCTTCTAATATTCTGTCTCACATGCCCCTTGTTTTGTTTTTCAAGTTGTCACCTATATTTACAATCTTGAAACACAATACAATACTTCTCCCTATTCCTCTGATACAATCACTTTGTACGATACTTTTTTCTTTACAGTCTTCTTTGCTGTATGTTTTTGTCTCTTGTTGTGGTATGACACAGCATGTCTTTATATATTTCATATTCAGTTATGTAAGCTTATTATGTATAGGCAGGTCGTTGAGTCAATTCTTAAACTCTGATCTTACTATTAATACCACTGTAATTGGGTTCTTATTCACTATTGTTTAGTTCGACATTTCTTCAAGCTTAGCATTGGCTATATCCATCTTAATTCATGGGCATTGCTTTTCTGACTATGGTTTCTCTTACTTCACTAATTGTCACCTCTTTATCTCTTATCTCTATAAGAGAAAACTTCTATACTTACAATTATTCTGCAATTGTATTATTTATCTTCTCAATTCACCCTCGACACCTTTGTGTTATAAATATTTTATCTTTGTCATCACAATTGATTCCTTTTTATTGTTTTGTCCCTGACATCCTTATGTCAAAAACACATTATTTTCCGTTGCTATTCACTTCTTTAATGGCAATCAGTGTCCTCATCTGTCTTTGTTGACAATGCTCTTGGTGGTCAATATAGCCAATGACTATGTTGATTTTCCTTCTTGTTGTATTTTCCAATCTGAACATAATCTTCTATAAGTAACCCATTAAAAATTATTATTTTCCAACATCTCTACTATTCCTACCTTACATGTTTGTTGGCAAAGACTATTTGGTCCTTTCTTTGTATGGTTTTAATTTACTTTTATGATATCTCCCTACCAACTTGCCATTTGTATTCTGTAGCTCATACGTATGGTCACCCAGCTGTTTTGTTATGACCAGTGGTCCAGTGTACAGTAGTTTCATTTTCTCTTTGTGTAGTCATCATGGTGTCGATGTCAATTGTCAGTTGCTTAGGGTTTGTGTTGGTCACCTTCTTGATTGGGCGAACTTAGTTGTGGTAATTTCCCTGAGTGTTGGTGGTGGTTGTTGTTTCTGTATTCTGTGCAGCATCGGTCCTATTCGGCACATTTTCCTCCTGTTCCTGTTGTCTTATGTTGTCGGTGTTCCATTAGTTTCTGCCCCTTTGGTGTGAACCCCTATTGTATGGCAGTCTTCGGTTGTTCAAGTATTCCCTACAGAATCGTATGTGCTTCACTTGATGGGTACGGTCTCCTGGTCTTCCACGATCATATGTATATGTTTGATGTCTCGATTCACCCCTTGGTATTGTGTCGTGGTACCACTGTCTCGTGTTCTCCATCCTTTCGCCATGATTGTGTGGTTGTGGGAAATGGTGTGCCCCTCTCCCTCTGTCATGGGTGCTCCTAGTATTTCTATCTTCTCCCTCATTCTGGTTGTTCGTAGTCGTGCTCAGGTTTAAGATAGGTGAGTTTGGGTGACCGTTCCTATGTCTATGCTCATTAGGCCGACCATTTTGTGTTTCGAAGGCTGTCAGTAATTCTATCATGTCTGCAAAATCTACTGGCCTCGCAACAATTATGTTGTTGTAGTAGTGTTTAACGTCCGCTTTTACTACTACGGCACCGCAGGCGGTGACACTGATGATACATGGAGTGAAGATGGAGCACCGGTGGAATGAGATGGCGGGGGAAACTGGAGCACCCGGAGGAAACCCGCCCTGACGCCGCTTCGTCCACCACGAATACCACTCGCAACAATTAACCCTGTTCTCACTGTGTCTGGGAAATGTCTTGTTATGCTGGTAATTAACTCTGCTTCCGACAGGTTAGGGTCTAATAGCTTCCCTTTGTTGGCTACTTTCATAAAATAATAGACTAGTGATAACCTTTTGGTTGGATCATATCTACCTGTCGCTAGCTCTACCCTAGTTTGATCATATCTACCTGTCGCTAGCTCTACCCTAGTTTGATTTTGCTTAGCTGGGCCCCAATACCTTGATAGGAATAGATTTCTGAATGAGCTATACGATTCATGACAAGCTAGTGTTAACCTAAGCAATTCTAATGCCTTGTTTTTTAAGCTTTTCTTGACTATCATCATCCTAAGCTCATTTGGTATCCTTTTCACTTTAAAATACTCTTCCATCTCTTTAACAAAGAGTTTTGGATCGTCTTCCTTCTCCTCGTCAAATGTAGGTGGTGTGATTTCATGTAGTATGCTGTTGGTGTAGCATGTGTTGTGTGTTGTGTCATTGTTTGATTGTGAACCTCTTTCTCTGTATGGTGAGTCAACATTTTGTACATTATTCAAATAACTCTCATCTTGTACATTACTTACATCTAAATCATCTTGCCTTTGTAGTGCATTCACAACATCATTTACATTAGCCAAACTTTCTTTTCCTTTTTTACATTTCTTCACAAATTGATCTTAAATCATACTTTATTTCTAAGTGACTTTGTTTCATATCATTCATAGCATCCTGTTGTGAATGTACCACATCAGCCATAGTCTTAATTTTAGGAATGACAATTTGTTCTACAGTTTCATTAATAATGTCTTTCTTTACTACCTCAATCTCTTTCCTTAATTCCTCACTTATTTCTACTTTTACATTTGTAATCTTACAGTCTACACTTGCATTACATTCTGTTATTTCATCTCTACATCTACCAATTTCTTCTTCTAATACAATCTTATTTTCTCTCATTTCTGATTCTATTTTTCCCATCCTATCTCCTATGATTTCTATCCTAGCTTCTAAGGCTTCCTTTGTCTCATTTAAGTTTTTATGTACTAATTTTAAATTAGTTTCCATTATTTTCATATTTTCTTCACACTCCTGTCTTCCTAATTCTATTTTCTGTTCTAAGTTCTGTCTTCCTAATTCTATTTTCTGTTCTAAGTCCTTTCTCACTGCTTCTATTTTCTGACTCAATTCTACGTTATTTTGTTCTATTTTCTGACCTAAACTTTGTTCTATGTCCTGTTTTAATTCTACCTTATTTTGTTCCATTCTCTGACCTAAACTTTGTTCTAGTCTTTCAAACATGGTCATTAATAATCTTTGGTCTTTTCCTATTGCTACCCGTTCCTCACTTTCTGGTTCTGTCTGATAGGTAGGCCTATCTGCCCCTTCCCCATCTCCTGTTGCTAGATCTCTCTCTTTTGGCGACATTTTAGTTTCTTTATTCAGTTCACTTTGGCTTAACAGTCCTACTATTTTGCCGCTTCGCAGTAACATAAAAATAAACTGGATGTAAAAATAAAAATTTTTGGTCCTACTTTTTTCTCGTTGATTTATCCAGTTATGTGCGTCTCCTGGGCGGTTGGCTTCGCTAGACGATCTCTGGTGTATTCTCGCGTTGATTATCTGTTCATCAGTGTTCTGATGTAGTAGATTTCAAATGATGGTCTAATGGCGTCTTCTTTCTTTTTGGTGCGAAGATATGGCGTCACTTGGTATTTCGCGTAAGTTCATTTCCTGTTGATTTCCATTCCATTCAAAATTCGTGTTCCACGTTGGGCAAGCCATTTGGTGCAGTTTTTATCGTAGCATTGTTTCATGTTTGAGCGATGAGGCTCTTATTTCTCTCAGGGCGTGGTAACGGATGGAATGAAAAATCACACGATGTTTCTTCACCACAATGTATTATTTTATTAACACTTTTTCCTCTATTTTACATTTAAATAAATCCTCTTAGCTCCGTTTTAAATTATTTAAGTCTTTCCACTTTTTCAAAAAGTGGAACAAAAGCTTGATGAAAGTCTGGTAAATGTTCTACAATGTTCACACACTACCAAAATACGTCCTATCACTTTGGACATGTAGACACTAGTGGAAAAAAAGTTCAGCGTCATCTCACGTGATACTACCTTTCTCGTATACATCCGTGTATGCGTCCATCAAATAGTTCCCGTATTGTTAGGGAAGCGATCTTTAGCTATCCTGATTTCGCTTTTATTATTGAACACATATAATTCTAATATTTATACATATATATTAAAATTAAATATGGAAATATTTATGACGTCTTTAAACAAACTTAGTTGTTCGTAACAATGAACACTAGTAACACGTTTTCGTCATTTAACCATCTCATACCAACATCAAAAAACAAAATACACTCTTAACAAATATTCACATAAACGATTTTCTTTTGGGGTGTTCTAATATTCTGTCTCACAGTTGATGATGCCAAATACTTAGGCATCACTTTCGACAGAAAGCTAAGTTGGAAAAAACATATAACAAACATCTCAGAAAAGGTTGAAAAGAAACTGCAAATCCTGAAAAGGTTAGCTGGTGCTAAATGGGGCTGCTCAAGGAGAGTCCTTAACACAACATACAAAATGTATGTTAAACCAAACCTCTTGTACTGTTCTGAAGCTTTAATAATAGCAGCAAATGCTAACATCAATAAACTTGAACAAATACAAAATCAGGCTCTTTGCCTAATCACTGGAGCAGTTAAATCCACACCTATTGATGCCATGCTTGCCTTAACACGGACCCCATCAATAGCAACAAAAATAGAAGAACAAGCATTGCTCCAACACGAGAAAATGTTACGACTGCCAAACTTTAAATGGACAGAAGAGAGCCTCCCCCTTCAATCCTTAAAACTCATAGTAGTTTCCTAGAAAAGGTAACACAGATTAAATCCAAATTGAACATTCCTAACACCAGGCTGTTCATCTCCAATGGATTCCAGCACACTGTGGAGTCATGGGGAACGAAGCTGCAGACTCACTTGCAAAGAAAGGCACAACAATAAAACAAAAGTCTAAATTCAATTTCTCATATTCCTCAATAAAACGCTTGATCATTAAAAATTTTTGTCATTCATACCTACAAGAAATAGAAACAAATGCCAAAGATAAAAATTGGATTACACTACTTTCCAATCCAGATATAATCCCCCAGAGACCAAGGAAAACAGCTGTTGCAGCCTTCCGACTATTGACAAATCATGACTGCTTGGCAAGTCATCTCTACAGAATTGGTGTCTCAGCCTCACCAATATGTGTCCTGTGTAACGATCCAGCAGAAATGAATGAAGAACACTTGAAGACCTGTGAAGCATTAAGATCAGAAGAAACTACAGTTCAAAAGTATTGGAAAGCACGAATGCTAATGGCTTCATTGCCAGATGCAAGGCACTAGAAAACAACAACAACAACAACAACAACAACACATTCCTAACACCAGAGAAAATCTACTTATAAGAGAAAATCCATTGCAATTATTGCAATCTACCTTCAGTTTGGAATTAATAGAGGAAATAAGTAAATCAGACACACCAAAAAAAATACAAAAACTTCTAGCACTGGAAACAACCAATACTAGATATCCCACAGAATAATGGCTGCACATATATACTGATGAATCCTCCACAGAAAACCTTACTGGAGCTGGAGTTATGTGTTCACATTTTTCCTATTATCATTCTGTTGGCAGAGACACAACAAATTATGATGGAGAAATAGAGACTATACACATTGCTCTCCGACAGTTATTAAATCTTCCCTTAAATAAATTTAACAAGGCAGTAATTCTTTCAGATTCTAAAGCTGCAATTCAGGGAATATGTTCAAATACTACAAAGAAGTCAACAAAAATTAGAGAATGCTACAAAATGTTAACACAACTCCAAAAAGTTAATAAGACTGTTCATCTCCAATGGATTCCAGCACACTGTGGAGCCATAGGGAATGAAGCTGCAGACTCACTTGCAAAGAAAGGCACAACAATAAAACAAGTCAATTTCTCATATTCCTCAATAAAACGCTTGATCATTAAAAAATTTTCTCATTCATACCTACAAGAAATAGAAACAAATGCCAAAGATAAAAAATGGATTACACTACTTTCCAACCCAGATATAATCCCCCAGAGACCAAGGAAAGCAGCAGTTGCAGCCTCCCGACTATTGACAAATCACGACTGCTTAGCAAGTCATCTCTACAGAATAGGTATCTCAGCTTCACCAATATGTGTCCTGTGTAACGATCCAGCAGAAATGAACGAAGACCACTTGAAGACCTGTGCAGCATTAAGATCAGAAGAAACTACAGTTCAAAAGTATTGGAAAGCACAAATGCTAATGGCTTCATTGCTAGATGCAAGGCACTAGAAGAAAACAACAACAACAACAACATATTGTGCTAGAATATGCATTTATGTAATTTATAGTATTATGTTATGAGTAGTGAATAACAGGTCCCTTATTCCAAGAACCTCAACATTTCTCTAACTTGACACCCTCTCAATCGACATTAAGTCAAGTTATTGGGATTCCACTATACTTCCTCTACTTACTATAGGTACAGTACAGACGATAGTATTTTGCCAATGACCTACTTACCTAACGCACTGAGGAGAGTCTATGCCTGATGTCACCTTGCTGCTGTCAGCAATCTGCTGGAAGATGAGCAACTTTGCTGACACAACACAAACACCACCACACCACTGAATGACTGGTTCAAAGTCACAGTATTCAACTCACTTTATCAAACCGAATACTTTGTCTTAAAGCAGCAGGGGCTTTATTCGTCCAATAAATACCTGATAACAGAAATATCACCATTGTTTTCTTCTTCAGGCTTTTCCCTTCCACCATTTTCTTCTTCTTCTTCTCCTTCACTGTCACTAAATCCTCCACCTTGGATAACAAAGTTTTCTATGACATTTTCAAACAGGCCTTTTTGTTCAATATATTTGTCCTCCAACTTTGTAACATGGCAGACATTTTCCCACTTTTCCACGCTAATATCACAAACACGCTGTTGGCAAAGCTTCATCACATCACCTAATTTAAATTTGTGTTCCAACCAGCTTCCCATTGTTTATATCAGCCCAGATAAGCTCTATTGGGTTAAGATCTGGTGAAGAGGGTGGTAATGTAAGGACACTGTGTCAATGAATGGCCAACAAACTGTTAATGACGTAATTTTTTTGAAATGGTTTATGAGCCATAATTAGGTTGTAAAGCTCCAACTTTAACATCCTTTTGTCGAATGGTACATTATTTGCTGCAAGCCAGTCCATCTTACTTTTGGTTGAAGCCGATGTTGGGGTCTTTTCCATGCCTTTTTATGGTATGGTGCATTAATTATTAATCACCAAGATGGGTCTGGATGGTAAATTAGGAATTAATTTTTCTGTTAGCCATTTTTTGTAATTTCCCCCATTCATTTTGTGGTGATAATCACCTTTTTTTGTTTCATTTGTACATTAGAAATGCTCCAAGTACAAATCCAGTTTTACCTCTTGCATGCACAATGATTGCTCTTGGTCCTATTGCAGCAGGTACATGTAAACCTGAAGTGCTATCATCACTCCAACTGTTTGGTCTCGTATGGGTGCTATGGATGTAGCTTTCAACCTCATTTATTATGGGCCCTCCTTCTTCCCTATATTGCATAATTGCCCACAAGAATGAAACACAAAGAGTTCAAATGCCATGGCTTTCCTGCAATATTCTAGTGTTTTGTCTTGTTTTCCACCACTTGAATCCCATTTTCCTCAGAATTACTTTCAAACTTGTGCTACCTATATTAAAATTTGTGGCCTCCCTAAACCTAGGTAGCAATTAATTGATGGTGGGCAGCAATTTTTCAACAATGTAAAAATTATATATAATACGTCAAATAACAGACTTATCAAAATTGTCTCTATCTGTGACATACTTTGGTACGCTGTGCACTTTTAAAGAAGTTCCAAAAGAGGTGCCCTATTCTTTGCATTGTTTTCCTTCCTTGACAATGTTTCTTATAGTTCTTTCAGGCACTTTAGTTGCAGCACTTACTCTCTCTTACACTTTCTTCAATGGAATCAATAACTCGCCAGAAACTGTTTCGCTTTCAAGAACGCATGGACATGTTCACAACTTCCCTAGTTTGACTATGCAAAGTTTTTATGCCAAGTTTTGATAAAATTTGAGGCATTTTAGTTTGTATAAGAACACTGAAGACAACAAACTTTAATACACAAATGTCAAAACACAGTATATCCTATCCAAGTTTAATTATAGAAACGAAACTGTGCATAGCGAGTTCAAATATCATAAGCAGACAACTACAGGAGAGATGTTACTTGGAATACTACTTCTGCTAGACTGAACTAGCTGTATTCACTGCACATGCATGACAGTTGTGGGCTCACTAGCTGTCCAAATAACCACTGTACATCCAGGCTTCACCAGCACAGAACTACCAACCAAGGTGTAAGTAGCAGAGAAATTAAAAGGGTGATCTGTTTAGCTTCAAGACAGTTTGTCATTTAAGTCAATACCAAGTAATAATCCAAAATAAGAAATTACCAGAAAAATTTTGGTTACAGTTTTAGTATACGCATAGATATACATTTACATCTTATGAGAGTTTTTGCATTACCTTGATCTTCTTTGTTTAATTTAAGAACTTGACTGAACACATCTCCTGCAGAGTTCATCGTTAACACTGTTAGTTTTGATTTACGAGGGGGCAGCCATGTCATTCCTGTATATGAAAGCTTCAGTTGTTGCTGGGTAGCAGGATCTAGCCAGAGTCCATGTCTGTGGGCAGCTCGCAAGGCATCTTTCATGTTTGGAAGTGCTACTACAGGATACTGAATGGAAGACTGTTCCTCACCACAACTGTTAAGAATAAAACTGATTTCACCAAGTTGCTGGTTGGCAAAGCATACTGCTTCTTTCCCATCCTCAATGAGAATTGGACTGCCATACAGAGGCGGAGCTCTTAAATGGTGGGTCCACTGCTGTAATGATTTGGATGAATTGCGAGTATCATATAGTAGCACTTGATGACTGGTTGAGACATACATTGCAGTGGATGATACTGCACTGGGACATATCAAGCTTATCATTTCACACTTGTCAAATAAGGCAGATTCCTTCCTTGGACTGAACAAGTCTATGACATCTTTTTTCTGAAAATAAAAAGATTATATTCATGCATTTGAAAATAATCATAGTAAAACAATATTAAAGTTTCTCTATGCTTTTTAAAGAAAATTTACTTAAAATTATAAACATTTTGCATTTACTGATACTTCTGTTCTACATTTCTTCTACATAACATGTAAAATTTTACGGTGGAATACAATAGCCATGGCTAGATAGGATAGACCAGATTTAGAGGGGGCACTGTGCACCTCAACCAATGAAATCTTTTATGCCTATGCCCTTGATGGGGTGCCCCCTTGGAGGGATGGTTGAGAGCAGAGTGTAGGGTCCCTAACAACTACAGATGTGCATTTCCTGATGGCTCATACACTGGGTTCCCTCTCACCACCTCCCTGCAGGCTCACAGGTACCCTGGGGGGAGGGGGTGGGGCCTGAGACTCTGAGATCTTTCCTGATCTGGAGGACGAAGATTTACAGAGACCATGCATTCTGAAACTTCTGTCAGCACTTAGAACACTGAATCAATCAAGTGGATGAAACATGAAATGCAATAAGAGGCAAGGTGAAATAGAGGTACACAAAATTAGAGGAATGTAATTATCGTTCCCAGCATCCATCTAGTGACCTGGGAAAACCCCCCAAAAACCAATGGGTCAGGAAGGTCAGCCATGGGAATCAAACCCATGACCTTCCAAATGTGAGCTTCACACATTATCACAGAGCCATTTCACTCGGTATACCCATGGCTATGTGTTAGAACAAGGTAAATGTCTGGGATGTGTCAAATCTTTCCTGTTGTGTTAAAATGTTAGCCTATAGAACATAACGGGTTCTATTCAAATTACATTACAGGGCAATGCAATTCCTTAGGTGGTTTTCTGTTGATTCATCAATATACTGCACCTTTTTGGTTGGGAAGAGGAAACTTAATTATTGTCACTTTAATTTCTCACATTAGGCACCAGTTTGTAAAGATCAGCAGAAAGGATTTTCTGGTGTATATCTCAAAATGGTGCATGAAGAGTTCGGCATGAAATGGTGACAATTGATTTCCCAAGCCTAAGCCAGATGTTAGTTTGTAGACCTTGTTAAACTGAAAACAGTTTTGTTCAATACATAGATCTGTGGGGATCTGGTAGTCTTGTACTTCTTCTTGTGGATTCTTGTGGTCTTCAAAATATGGTTAAGATATTTTTGAGAGGTAGAACTGGAACTTAAAAATTCAATGCCACAACTGGGATTTGAACCACAGACCTTCCGCTTACCGGGCGGCTGCTCTACCACTGAGCTATTGTGACAAACTGCCAGAATGGCATTAAATTCTCAAACCTTTGTGGTTTACCAACAGTAGGTTTGTTGGCATAAATACATAATAATTACCATCTGAAGGTTATTTAATCCTGGGATATTAAGTACTTACAATAGTAAGTCACCATTGGGGTAATTTGTCTCTGATGTGAGACTGCCTTTGTGGTTTACCAGGAGAAATACGAACTGGTTTGAGAATTTAATGCCATTCTGGCAGTTTGTCACAATAGCTCAGTGGTAGAGCAGCCACCCGGTAAGCGGAAGGTCTGTGGTTCAAATCCCAGTTGTGGCATTGAATTTTTAAGTTCCAGTTCTACCTCTCAAAGGAAGTAAATATTTATTTATGCCAACAAACTTACTGTTGGTGTTTTTAAACACACAAGGTTTACCAGGAGAAATACGAACTGGTTTGAGAATTTAATGCCATTCTGGCAGTTTGTCACAATAGCTCAGTGGTTAGAGCAGCTGCCCGGTAAGCGGAAGGTCTGTGGTTCAAATCCCAGTTGTGGCATTGAATTTTTAAGTTCCAGTTCTACCTCTCAAGTAAATGTTGTTATGAAGTTGGTGTCCATAGCACAAAGGAATTTTATGATTCCATTTAAAGCGGCTAGAGTGTAATATATGAGCTTCGTAATTGGAATAATAGGTTATGCTGCATGTATATGGACACATAGACTTGAAATCAAAACTTGTGCAAAATTAATGAGGAAAACTGAGAGGCAAACTCTGTAGTAGTGAAGCTATTAGAACAACCTAATCACCAGCCTAATTAACAAGAGCAGGAATATGGCCCATTGATTATCTAATTAGTTCAAAGCCATAATCAAAACACTTGGCGTAACAAAGATAGACATAGTCAGATAAGCAGAAGACATCACTGGAAATTCGACTAAAGTAGGTACTGGAGATTTAATGTTGACGAAACGGCATCACACCGAGGAAAAGAATACTTGTTAAAGACATTTAAAGAAATATGTTTTGTGATATGCACTTTCTTGTTAATCTTATAAAGTTTTACAGTAACTAATGATTTGGGTTAGCTGGCATTTTAACCTGGAAAGGGACAGTAGGAGAAAGCTTTTAATAGGGTGATGTAAACATTACAATCTTCTACAGGTTGGTCTACTAATGACCACAATAACTAATTAATAACAACCATTTAGGCCATTTCTCAAACAAAAATAGCAGTTTTAGGTATACATTTTGATACTACAGAATTCATTTCAAACTAAATGTAGAAAATATGTCAGAGTTATGCTAGAACTCAAAGTAAAACTACTGGAAAGCAAGATAATCAATTGGTAGTACCCAGGCTTGTTAAAAATATAATTGTTGGTAGTGTCATACTTTATTATTAAAGAAGCATGCTTGTGCTTGATTTCAAAAATATTTATTTATGACTAGAGAAAATGATAAAGAAATAATTATTATTTATTAGAGAGAATGGATGATATGAAAGTAAATAGAAACTTCAATGAAATATAATTGCATGATGAACGAATTTATTGAAAATAATATTAATTTACGAATTGCATGCTATGAGAAGAATCAATGTTTGTAATGACAATGAACTATTAGGTGATTTTCAGGCTCTCTAAAAGATGGAATGATATATTTTGTTCTATCTGCGATATTTGTAATGCAGTTACACTGCCTCAAACAATGCAAACATGTAAAATGGTTATGTAGAATGCAAGGGTACTAACTAGAAGAGATTGTAATAACTAAAGTTAACGAGAAAGTATTATAGTTTAACAAAAGAATCACTACTTGATGTTCTTATGCAATAGATATGGATTTTCTAGCAAATAATTCAAAAAGGCATGTGCAATTTAAAAGCTAATGATAAAACATGTTAATTATTGCACTTGAAAAAATTCTAATATGTAATGTAAATTATTTTTGTGTACTTATTAAAATATTTATCAATATTGTGTTGTAATACATAACATGTGGGTAAGTCTTCATAACTGCAAATTAAAATTTAACCATGTTATTCGGAATTGTGTGAAATTGTTTGATTTGATTTATTGTTTTTGCCATTAAGTATACAGGTACAATAGGCATGGTCAAAATATTAAATATTACATAATAATGTCAGTATCAAACAACTCATCAATATTATAAAATACACTGTCAAATAACCAGTTTTTTATTTTGGTCTTGAAATGTGCCATATTTAGTTCTCTCATGTATAAAGGCAACTTATTGTAGGCCATAATGCTGGTGATTAAATCACTTTTTTTAACTTTCTCTAACCTTGTAAAAGGAAGATGTAACTTGCCAAGATTTCTAGTATTTAAATTGTGTACATGCCTATTCAATGAGAACTGAATCAGATTCTTATGGTCATACAGCAATAACTGCAATATATAGCAATTATACAGTGTTAAAATTCTCTGCTGCTTAAACAATGTTGAAGTTAAATTATTAATAACATTATTTACATATATTATGAGGGACATTTGAAACCGTTTGTTTATTATGTTCATTTTAGGAAAAGTATAATATAGTTCGTCATGATTGTTTAATTATTCTTTGTGATTGTTTAATTATTCTTGTGTTATTAAATCTTTTGGTATTAAAAGAAAATAGTTTCAAAGAAAGTGTGAACAAGTAAAGTGTTGATATGTCATGCACACAGAATTATTTGCACCAAATTAGATGTTTGCACCAAACTGATAAATCAGCTGTGGCAGATCATTTTTGGTCATTTAATCATGAAATTAATCCAGAAGTTAAATTATTCAAAAAATTAAGTGGACCTAGATTTAATCGTTTGGGAAAAAATTTTTATTTTAAAAAACAGGAACTCTGTTATGAATTTCGAAACACCTTCTATAGATTGCATTTATAAATTTTTGTTTTCAGAGATTGGTAATTAAAATGAGCATCAGTATCTATGTTTTTTTGTTTTCAGAGAAAAATGAAGATCTGTGGTTTTGGTAACAAATTTGTTTGTATAGCTTTGAGAATGAGTTGGAGTCAACTCGAAACTTGAGTCAGTTTTGCAAAAAGAACTTGCAACATTACTAAGATAAGTGAAGTTTTTAGTTTCTAATTTGTTGTTACTTTAGAATCTCATTGCTTCACTGTTAACACCTTCATTTTCCTTAATTAATGTATAAGTTTTTTATTGATTACCAAAGTGCACATGATTCTATGTGCAGAACAAAACTATGAAAGAAAGTAAAAAAAAAAAAAAAAAAAAAAAAAAAAATAGGGATACAAGGTCCAATGTTTTCATGACTATGTCATTTCCTAACTCAACGCTTTATTGCTACCAGATATGGAAGGAATATATTGAAATATAAACAAGTACACCATGGCTTAACACCAGGTGCAGTGCTCAGCACATTTTTTAATATTATTTATTTATGCCAACAAACCTGCTGTTGCTGTTTTTAAACACACAAGCCAGGTGTGGGCAATGTTTGAGAGGTAGAACTGGAACTTAAAACTTCAATGCAGCAGCTGGGATTTGAACCACAAACTCTCCGCTTACTAGGCAGATGCTCTAACCATTAAGCTATTGTGACAACCTGCCAGAATGACATTGAATTCTCAAACCAGTTTGTATTTTTCCCGGTAACCCACAAAGGCAGTCTCACATCAGAGACTATTACTCCAATGATGACTTATTATTGCAAGTACTTTATGTCTATGCCCAGTTGTGGCATTGAATTTTTAAGTTCCAGTTCTACCTCTCAAACGTTGCCCACACACGGCTTGTGTGTTTAAAAACACCAACAGTAAGTTTGTTGGCATAAATAAATAATAATTACCATCTGAAGGTTATTTAATCCTGGGACATAAAGTACTTACAATAGTAAGTCACCATTGGGGTAATTTGTCTCTGATGTGAGACTGCCTTTGTGGTTTACCAGGAGAAATACGAACTGGTTTGAGAATTTAATGCCATTCTGGCAGTTTGTCACAATAGCTCAGTGGTAGAGCAGCCGCCCGGTAAGCGGAAGGTCTGTGGTTCAAATCCCAGTTGTGGCATTGAATTTTTAAGTTCTAGTTCTACCTCTCAAACTTTTTAATATATTGTCGCCCATTGCATTATTGTCGGCACTACCGCAAAGGAGCCGAAGGGAAGAGACAGAGAATGGCTGCATTGTTGGGCGCTTGCCGAAAGAGAGAAAGGGATAGAGACTTCTGGAATTTTCTGCTTTGTATTTGACCGCAATAATAACTGAACTTTCCTGAAGTTTCCAGAATAGTGCCTGGGAGATATAAATAGCGGTAAAGTGTGAGAAGGGACAGTTTTTGTGTTACTAATTCGGAGCCGTGCTGTTGGTGAATCAGTAAAGACTTGCTTGCTGTTGCAACGAGTGTACAAAGTTACTGTTTACGGAAATAAAAGTGTTTCTTTATCTCGACTACATCTGTCTTCTTTGCTTTACACCCACCAAAGTCACACTGGTGTCAGAAGCGGGATATGACGATGGAGGCTACATTGGTGAGCTTTTTACAAGAGCTGAAAGCAGAGATGAACACGGCAAACGACAACCTCGCTGCCGAGCTGAAAGAGATGAAGACGGAGCTATCGGCGAAAATTGACGAGCAACTGGCTGGCGTAAGGAAGGATGTGAAAGAGGTCGGTGGAAAGGTGGAAGAGCTCGGTGGAAAGATGGAGGACCTCGGCCAACGCGTTGACGCCATGGAGAATGTCGGGGAACGGCTTAGCGTTCTCGAAGACAGGGTCGACGGTAGCGCCAAGGAGCTAAATGCAATGGTGGAAGGGATGCTTAGTGAAAAGCTCAAGAACTACAAGGCCGAGGCTCCAGCACGCGACACAACATCGACGCGCGTCAAACCACCGAAGTACGATGGCACGTCAACGTTTGAGGTCTTCCGCCGTCAATTCGACACAGTGGCCAAGCACAACAAATGGTCGCCAGAAGAAGAGGCCGCGCAGCTGATAGCCAGCCTCCAGGGACGAGCCGCAGAGGTGCTGAACGCAGTCCAGACAGCGGCGGCGCCCAAGGACATCTGGGAGGCCCTGGAGAACCGGTTCGGAAACCACCGCTTAGCCGCAGCCTACCGCAGCCAACTGAAATCTAGGATGCAACTGCCAGTGGAGACGCTGCAGGAGTTCGCCCTGGTAATCGAACAGCTGGCCAGCAAAGCCTTGGTCGACCTCCCCTACGAATTCGTGTCCCGAGAAGCCGCCTATACCTTCTTCGACGGGGTACGCGATGCCGAGATACGTCAACGCCTGATGCTCGGCGCTTACAAGACCATCCACGAGGCACTAACGGCCGCATTAAGGATGGAAGCGGCCAAAGTGACGGCAACCCCGACCTCGAAGACAAGGAGTGTCCGCTACGATGAAGACCGCAGACCAGTCCAGGGACGCCGACGAAGACCAGGTGGCGTGTGTTGGGGGTGTGGCCAGCCGGGACACCTGATGAGAGACTGCCGGCACCAAGAAGAGCAGCCGGAAAACGAGTAATGGCCGGCGTGGCGAGGGGTACGTCGGTGCCATCACCATCATCCCCTCGAGTGACACTGCGCGCCGTCAGCCGACGGATGGATGACAGCCTCATCGCGGACGGTTGGGTGAGAGGGAAGCCGTGCCGCGTGCTTGTTGACACTGGAGCAGCCGTGACTGTCATCAGACCTGACGTAGCCAGGGGCTTGCCGTCGAGAAAACCGAGCCGACCGTACCAACTAGTGACGGCATCGGGTGACACCTTGCCTGTGGAGAGGGAGGCCCTGCTGCAGTTGACCTTGAGGCGAAGTGTCTTGCGTTTGTGGGTGTTCGTCGCGGAGGTGGCTGAGGAGGTGATACTGGGACTGGATGCCCTCAGGAGCCACGAGGCGACGGTCGACATCGGCAAGAAGGTTCTGCAGCTTAAGGGAGAGGAAGTAATGCTCCGGCACCCCGAAAAACGCCTTGGAATCTGCAGGGTCATTCTCAGGGAAGACGTAGTTATCCCCGCGAGAAGCGAGATGGTAGTGACGGCGCGACTGGAAGGCCAGCGCAAGAAGAACATGCTGCTGAACCGGAAGACGCATGTGCACGGGCTCTGTGTAGCTGGGACATTGTTGCCGTGCCGAGAGGAGGTGCCGGTGAGACTGCTCAACCCAACAGACACCGAACACGACGTCCAGGCCGGGACGGAGTTGGGGGCGTGCGAGCGAGCCCGTGGTCAGCGTAACACCAATAGACAAGACCCAGGAGCCGGTGCCGACGCAACACCTGGGGCCCCGGCTGGAAGGCTTACTGGAGAGGGCGGCCGACCACCTGACCGCTGAACAGAGAGAGAAGGTCCAACAACTGCTGAGACGATATCAGCGCGTCTTCACCCAAGGCAGCAGCGATTACGGCCGCACGGACCGAGTGCTTCACCACATCGACACCGGAGACGCCCGGCCTATTCGGCAACCACCTAGACGCGTTCCGTTGGCTAAACAAGCGGCGGTACGAGACATGCTGGAGGACATGAGAACCACGGGAGTGATCGAAGAGTCTGACAGTCCTTGGTGTTCCCCTGTAGTTCTGGTGAAGAAGAAGAATGGCGAGCTACGCTTCTGCGTAGATTACAGGAAGCTGAACGCTGTCACCAGGAAGGACTGCTTCCCCTTACCCCGGATTGACGACACCCTGGACACGCTTGCTGGTGCGCAGTGGTTCTCAACCCTGGACCCGAAATCGGGTTACTGGCAGGTGGCTCTAGACCCGAGAGACAAGGAGAAGACCGCATTCTCGACAGGCCAAGGGCTTTGGCAGTTCACAGTTATGCCCTTTGGTCTCTGCAACGCACCAGCTACCTTCCAACGCCTCATGGAGTCAGTAATGAGAAGATTGACTTATGACGCCTGCCTGTTATACGTGGACGACATCATCATCGTCGGCAAGACATTCGAAGACCATCTTGACAAACTGACCAAGGTGCTACAGAGACTGCAGGGGACCGGCTTGAAGCTGAACGCCAAGAAGTGCCAGCTCTTCCGCAGGGAAGTCAACTACTTGGGCCACATAGTCTCACCAACCGGAGTGGCCACGGATCCGGAGAAGACACAGGCCGTGATAGATTGGCCACGCCCAAAGGATAAGCGAGAACTGCGCAGTTTCCTTGGATTGTGCAGTTATTACCGCCGCTTCATAAAGGGTTTCTCCAGCATCACCAAACCCCTCACTCGCCTGACGGAAGAACATCGACCGTATGTGTGGACGGAGGACGCCGAAGGCGCTTTCCGGCAGCTGAAGAGGACGCTCTGCAGTGCTCCTATTTTGGGATTCCCACAACCAGGCGACGCCTTCATTGTGGACACCGACGCCAGCGACCATTGCATTGGAGGCGTCCTATCCCAAGTCCAGAACGGCCACGAGCGGGTGATAGCCTACTACAGCAAGACGTTGTCCAAGGCAGAGAAGAACTACTGTGTCACCCGACGAGAGCTACTGGCGGTAGTGAAGACCTTGGAGCACTTCCACAAGTACCTGTACGGTCAGCCATTCCACCTGAGGACAGACCACTCCACCCTAACCTGGCTACATAGCTTTAGAAACCTGGAGGGCCAGACAGCCCGTTGGGTCCAGAGGTTGCAGGAGTGCGACTTCACCTCCGAACATCGCAGAGGGAAGAGCCACGGCAACGCAGACGCCATGTCCCGAAGACCCTGCCCAGAAGAGTGCGGCCAATGCGCAAGAGTGGAAGAGAACGAGCGTACCGCAGCTGTTAGAGTGGTCACGGCAGTGCCTGCGGATGGATGGGATAGCGCGGGCCTGAGGAGGGAGCAGCTGGCGGACGCCGACTTGGGGCCACTCTTGAGAGAAGTGCAGGCAGGGACGAGACCAACCTGGGAGGACATCGCACCCAGAAGCGCTACATACTAGCCGTACTGGGCCCAATGGGACTCGTTGAAGGCCAAAGAGGGCGTGCTGTTCCGGGTATGGGAATCACCTGATGGGAAGACCCAGAAAGAGCAGTTGGTACTTCCCCGAAGTAAGGTCCCGGAAGTCTTGGAGGAAGTGCACGCCGGTACCTCGGGTGGACACCTAGGAGTAAACCGGACGATCGACAAACTCCGACAGCGCTACTACTGGCTGAGGCTCCGAGCAGACGCTGAGAACTGGTGCCGTCAATGTCACGTGTGCGCGGCGAGTCACGGCCCCCAGACTAGGAGCCGGGGTCGCATGCAGCAGTACAACGTCGGAGCGCCCTTCGAACGCATCGCCATCGACATAGCTGGACCATTACCAGTGTCCGATCGAGGCAACAAGTACCTGGTAGTAGCTGTGGACTACTTCACCAAGTGGCCGGAGGTGTATGCCATCCCGAACCAAGAGGCGAAGACGATTACAGACTGCCTCGTGGAACAGCTGTTCTGCCGTTTTGGAGTCCCGTTAGAGCTCCACAGCGACCAGGGCACCAATTTTGAGTCGCACCTAATGAAGGAGGCATTGGAAAGACGGGGTGAACAAGACCCGCACAACACCCCTACATCCACAGTCGGACGGCATGGTCGAGAGATACATCAAGACCCTAAAGGAGCACCTGAGGAAGGTCGTGGCCAGCCATCAGCGAGACTGGGACCTCAAGGTACCACTGTTCTTGCTGGCCTACCGTTCGTCGACACACGACACCACCGGGATGACACCAGCAAGCCTAATGTTCGGCCGAGAGCTACGCCTCCCTTGTGACCTGGCTTTTGGGAGCCCCCCGGAAGCGAAACAGCCGGCAACCGAGTATGTGGAGAATCTAATAGACCATCTCCACGACATGCACGAGATGGCTCGTCAGAACATCCAGATGGCGAGCGACCGCATGAAGACCCGGTACGACAGGCAAGCCAACAGCCGAGGATTCCAGCAAGGTGACATGGTCTGGTTGTACCGCCCTACCCGGACCAAGGGACGCTGCCCAAAAATTCAACAACCGTGGCAAGGACCGTACCGAGTGGTAAAAAGGATTAACGACGTAGTCTACCGCATCCAGAAGGTGCCCCGAGGAAAGATGTTAGTGGTACACCTGGATCGTCTGGCCCGTTACGATGGTGCTGTTCGGGACGACCAGCCTTGAGGAGGGAGCAGTGTCGCCCATCGCATTATTGTCGGTACTACCGCAAAGGAGCCGAAGGGAAGAGACAGAGAATGGCTGCATTGTTGGGCGCTTGCCGAAAGAGAAAAAGGGATAGAGACTTCTGGAATTGTCTGCTTTGTATTTGACCGCAATAATAACTGAACTCTCCTGAAGTTTCCAGAACAGTGCCTGGGAGATATAAATAGCGGTAAAGTGTGAGAAGGGAGTTCGTGTGTTACGAATTCGGAGCCGTGCTGTTGGTGAATCGGTAAAGACTTTCTTGCTGTTGCAACAAGTGTACAAAGTTACTGTTTACAGAAATAAGTGTTTCTTTATCTCGACTCCATCTGTCTTCTTTACTTTACACCCATCAAAGTCACAATATTTATTAACGATCTGCCACAAGAAATACAAGAATCAGGTATGAACTGTGCACTATTTGCTGATGACTTAGTAATGTGGACTTCAAAACCAAACAAAAGTATATCACTAGAAAAAGCCATACAACAATCCTTGACAAACCTACAAAAGTGGACCAAAGAAAATTTAATGACTGTTAACACAATAAAATCAAACTATCAAATCTTTTCACTAAGGGGGAAAAAAAAACATTAAAAATAAAACTAAATTTTGAGGGTCAACAATTACCAGAAACAAAGGAAGCAAAGTATTTGGGAGTTATATTTGATAACAAACTTACATGGACCAAAGAAATAGAAAATGTAATACAAAGAGCAGAAAGGTGCCTTTCACTGTAAAAACGTCTAACAGGAATGAAAAGGGGATGTTCCAGAGCAACTCTTAACACAACATACAATGTACATATAAAGCCATTATTTACTTAGTGCAGCAAAGTTCTTGTAACAGTAAATAAAAAAAATAAAAAATAAAAACCACACCAAAACCAGCTATGGAAATACTAACCAACCAATACCCCATTGAATATGAAATAGAAAAAGCAGCTCTTACACAACACAAAAAGTTGATCAGACTCCCATTCAATACATGGAACAAGAGAGATTTTACACATACACTAAAGACTCAGGAGAGCTTTCTTTCCAAAATTCAAGACATCAAGAAGAAAGTAGACCTTCCTAATTCAAAGGAAAACTTCATATATAAAGTCAATCCTACACAAACATTAGACATCACATATTATTTATACCTGACAGAAGTTAAGAAAAGTGATACTCCAACTAGTTTTCTAAAATTATTGGCAAGCCATACTAGATTTCTGGAACACGAATGGCTCTATATTTATACTGATGGATCACTGATATCTAGGGCTAGGAAGTTCATGCATTTGCATGTTTTTTCATAGGAGTTAAAAATGTATGCTTTTACATTAAATTGTGTTTTAGCAAGATCTACATTTTATGTGAAACAATTTTTAAAACAAAACTTAAGCTCTTCTGAGCCATTTAAAGTCACCCCTTAACTAATTACATTATTTTTCACCAGTTTCAGCTGAGGATACTATGTTCACAAACTACTTTGCTTACACATTTCTTTTGTTTAACTTCTATAAGCATAAGCTAGAATCAGTTCAGTAATAAACCATTTATGGCAGACACAAAATTTAATGGCAGTAGATATCTAACCATTACTACACTTTCCTATAGTCCAAATAAATTTTGTGGGTTCAAATGATATATCACCAGCTTTACTACATGATTTCACAATGTGTTTGTACAACACCGCAAGGCACGGTAAGCCTGTCATTGGATGTTGTGTTGAGCCACCTGCCATTAAATTTTGTGTCAGCCATAATATTGTACTCATGTTCAGTGCTTGCCGTATTCTGAAAGATATTTTGCAATTTTGTAAGGAGCTATCCTTAATGTGGCAAACATTTTGGATAGCTTATAACAAAATTCTGCGATTTTCACAGGGGATCTTATGTGTTGACTGAATTTATGTGGTTACTATGTTTTGCATTATTTTAAGTTAATTAAAACAAGAAATGTGTATCAGCTTTTTTTTTCTTTTTTTTCAATTTTAGTCAGCTCAAATACAAATTTTTGAATGTAAAAATAATAAAAAATTATATATATGAAGATTTTACTGGATATTATAGTTTGGAGTTTTATAGTTACTCTTGTTCTAAATGATTTGACTGTTGTATTTTATTTTATTGCACATTTGTTTCAGAACTATAGTGAGCTTTGTCACAATACAGAATATTGTGCTGGATCTATATGTAATACAAACATACTTTGGCCTATGGCATTTTAGAAGTATAAAAACGTGATTTATTTTAAGAATGTAAATTAAATTTGCAGTAATATTTGGTGCATTATTCTGCCTGTAGACTGCAGTGCCTTTACTTATGATGGAAATTGTGACATGGGACACCAATAGTTCTAACACAATTGAATTGACACTTATTTCTTCTTGTTTCTGTGCCACCTCTAAGCTTGTTCTCCCTTTTTATAAAGTCAAATTATTAACATCATTTATAAACTACTATTCCCTACATAGAATCATTCTGTTTATATAGCATGTCCAATAACCGAACTTGTTATGCAATATAATAATTCAATTCTAACAATGGAAATTTATAGAACTAAAATTTTTTGTCGATATAGGCACCGAATTAATTAAATTATATGGTAATATATATACATAAATAGCTCTTGCGGGATGACTATTTTATCACCCTGACCAGATGTGGCACTCCGCTGAAGTCTCCACTCACTGGTCTTTATCCATAATTCATTAATTCCTTTGCATCCTATGTTTTCCCCGCTGTCTCTTTCCAGCAGCTCATCAGAAGCTAAATGAATATACAATAGCAGCA
Organism: Tenodera sinensis; assembly: GCA_030765045.1. Lineage (NCBI taxonomy): Eukaryota > Metazoa > Arthropoda > Insecta > Mantodea > Mantidae > Tenodera > Tenodera sinensis. The sequence continues at coordinate 76,629,575 of CM060967.1, forward strand.
CTTTCTTGAAAACCTCTTTTGAAAGGACTGTCTTCATATGTGTGTTGTCTTGCTTTGTAGGCTGTTCTCCTTTGGCAGTTGCACAATTAGTATACATGTCCCAGTGTCAACGTTTTTTCATTTGGCTTAGTGAAACTTGCAGGTGGGTCCATAATATGCACATATGAACTTCGCATCCTCCTTTTCTTATAAATGCTCATGTTTCCAAATGATAAAATGTAAAAAAAAAAGTTATTTTCAAAATTTTTGAGGACACCTATGGAGAAAAATAAATAATGAAAGAATACTCTCAAAAATAGGAATTTGGGTCTTTTTATAATGCGGTGCGCTGGTCAAAAACAGAAATTCACCTTGAAAAATTTAAACCCTTTGTTTGTCATATGGAATATTTTATGTAGTGTACTCAGGGGTCTCCGTCTAGGGGATATGTGAATAGCGACCACAAGGTACCCAAGCTGAGCAGAACATTACTTCCACTTACCGGTGTTTTGTTCCTCACTGTAACTTTTCTATCTGACCTTACCTTGGTCATCTCTTGTTCTCTTACGACCCCGATGCTATTAGGGTTCCCGAGGGCTAGGAAGTCTTTATTTTTCCAACCTCTCCATTTCTCTATAAAATCTTAACCCCTAACATGCTGACCTGTCATCGCATGTAATACGTCCTCTGATTGGTGATCAGAGGATATGGTCTTTGAATTTATTTTGATAACTCTCCCGGTCAGGTCGGTGAGACCCGTAAACCAACGACAGGTGTGGTCCTCCAGACATTCTGGGGGTTGTGAGAGAGCGATGTGACCGCCAAAACATAAAAATATGGTGCTCTCTAAAAAGCGGTTAATATTACTGCTATTGCTCTCTTCAATATCATCAGTGAAAAATATTGGAGAGCAAGAGGATTAATGACTTCATTGTCAGAAATCCAGCATTAACTAACAACAACATTATGTGCACTAATTATGGAATTTTAAGTTATTTGGACATGATTTTATGGTGCATACAACTGCATATTTTCTTGATTTTGATAAATGCATATTATTTCGATACTAAAGCCTCTATATAGCATATTTGAATGATTTTTATGGTTTTTTCCCACCTGGATAATATTGGTAGTGTTGCATATGATGATGTAACTCACCAGGTGGCGAGAAGCAATGCTGAGTCATGTTGTTATGTAGTGAATCCCCTGTTTCCATCCTTTCATTATATGCTTGTGCATAGAGTATGATCAGTGCGTTGTCTGAGAGGTTAATATTAACAAAGATAAAGTGCAGGTCAACGTTTTGAGCAGCACGATTATACCAACGCTTGCCTCTGCGTGGTCTTCAAACATAACAGTGTTGTGAACTGGTTCCCTCCAAATTAAATTACGCGTATAAAATGTTAAAAAGCTCTTCAAATGCCGAAAATAAAACCAACTTCGAGTGCTAGATTAATTAATTTACAGAAAGAGTTTTCAGGTGATTTAATATCTACAGATAATAGGGTACTGGAACGTGTGAGAAACATGTAGAGAGTGAGAAAAGATTTCAAATAGTTCAGCACATAAACACAGCAAAACATAAGAAGAATTTAATCAGAAAACTCGCAAACAAAGACCCTGTTCAAAAACAGCTAGTAGAGTGTTTAGGAAGTAGGGTTACTGAATTTTCCTATGATTTGTGCCAAGCATTTTTAGTTGCTGATATTCTCTTGTTCAAAATTAATAATCCGACATTTAAAAATTTTCTTGCCAAGTACACTCGACAACATGTGCCTGAAGAAAGTACACTGCATAAGACTTACGTAGGACATTGTTACAAAAAGTATTGTCAAATATACAAAATGAATTAGCGGATCAGTTTGTGTAGTTGTCTGGTGATGAAACCCCTGATTCTGAGCACTGTCCTATTGGTAATATAATCGTGGGTGCTTTAAATAATGAACGAAAGACTATATCTTATCTTCTTAATGTGTGCGAATTGTCGGCCACTGACAATGTAACTGTGACCCAGTTTGTGATGGACTCTTTGAAATTACTATGGCTATGTGGAATCAAATACGACACGTTACTTTTATTTGTTACTGATGCAGGTCCTTACACGATAAAATCAGGACAAACTCTGAAATGTATTTTTCCTAACTTAATTCATATAACTTGTTTGGCACACGCTCTTCATCGCATTTCTGAGACAATACGTGATTCTTTTCCATTGATAGATAGATTTGTGTCCAGTACAAAGATAATTTTTGTTAAATCTCCTAAAAGAGTTGTTAATTCAATGGACTCGAACAATGCTTCATCAATACAAACTGTGCAAAATATTCTGTCAGGCACTGGGTTAAAGAAGGATCTTAGTTTCATATCTGCCCATTTTTCTTTCTTACCAACAGCCATAACAGCATTGGAAGCTGTAGGATTTCCTTTGCATGAATCACTTACTGTGCTTGAAAAATCAATATGTGATCTAAGTTCGCTTCCTGGTAGCATAGGACAAAAAGTGAAAGAGAAAGTGAATTATGTATTTTCAAAAAATTCTGGTTATAAACAGATGTGCAATATTCGAGACATCCTCGAAAGAAAACTATCTGTCACACCAAGAGAGTTGACTCTCTGTGTGAAAGAGTTAACATCATTTAAATATGCCCCTGTAACATCTTTTGACGTGCAAAGTAGTTTTTCACGTTACAAAAGTGTTTTCCAGACAATAGACAATGTTTTACTGTTGAAAATTTGTGTAGTGTTGGTTGTGAACTGCAATTTAGCAGTTAATACTAGCAACGGAACCACTTCTGCTTCAACCTCTAAGGAATAAAGTAACTTTATTATTTACACTAACTCGTCTACTGCAAAGGGACATGAACTGTTCTAATGAAATAGTGCATATTTCTTGGCATATTTTGAAGTTTTTAAGAGCATATTTGCATGCATATTTCAGTGCTTTTTAGGGCATGAACTTCTGAGCCCTACTGATATCAAACCAAGATGGAGCAGAGACTGGAGTCATGTGCCACCTCTTTTTCTATTACAAATCTTTAAGTTATGGAACTACAAACTTTGATGGAGAAATTGAAGCAATTCGAATGGCCCTACGAAATCTTTTGTATAGAATCTCACCTTTTTATCAAGCAGTTATTCTCTCAGGTTCCAGGGTGGCAATTATAGAATAACTTCCAAGTTGTCACTAAAAATCCGAACTATTATAGAATGTTGGAAAATCCTTACCCACCTAACAGCATTTCAAAAACACCTAGCCTTCCAATGGATACCAGGTCACTGTGGACTGAATGGTAATGACAAAGCTGATTTTCTTGCAAATAGGGTACCAGAAGTGTACAGAAATCTTTAGTTAATCTACCATTTTATGCAGCTAAAACATTAGTGAACTCTAAATTTTAAAAATTATTGCAACAAACTACTATGAAAAATCAAAAAATAAAAGATGGGAACTACCAAACATTCCAACAGTAATTCCTAAGTTTCCTTGAAAAACGGCAGTTGCAACCTTCAGATTGATTATGGGACATATAGATATATTCTTCACCACTCTGTCCTCTATGTGATCTGTAAGGGAAAATGGACCAAAACCACCTTCAAATATTCCCGGCCACTTCTAGTGAAAAATATTCACTATCAGTGAAAAATATTGGAGAGCAAGAAGACTAATGACTTCATTGTCAGAAATCCAGTATTACACGACGATGACAATAACAACATCAACAACAACATTGGGCTTGAAGATACTTATCCTCACTGTCAGTTTTATGGTGACTATGTATACAGAAAACACTCTGAGGGGTAAATATCAGATTTTTGAGTTCAGAAGGTTAAATGTTTGCATTTAATCTGCTGACCAATTTCTAGTGCTAGATTAACTATGTGAAACATCAAGCCACAAACTAAAAAATTTAAGTTTGCAACATATTGTCATGCCAGTACACTTCATATCTTTGCATATGAAAATATCTTAATCTGATTGCTTCTCAAGGTATGTATGTAACAACAATCCTTCTTATAACATACCCTAACATCCACCATTTGAATATAGTATCTGTCAGCCATCACTAGGTATCTACTCTTACTCCAGCATATGCAGCTCCATTTGTCAGGGAAGTTCTTTTGCGGCATTGGAACAGTCATGGACAAGATGTTAGAGCTAAAACAAATTAAAAGATACATTACAATCTTATGTTGTAAGTAATGGTGCAAGGATTAAAATTAAAATATTAAGCAAAGGATCTGCAATGCATTAAAATTGTGATATAAAAGTAAGCTCATTATAATCAAAGAACAAAGGATTTTACCTTGAAAAAGCAGCCCATTTAAAACCTGTAATTTCAAATTTCCTGGCCTTTCTGTAATTTTCCAGATTGTAATAAAAATAAAAGGTTTAGGTTAGGAATATGGAAATTAAAGGGAATGAGTGAAATGGTTGTCCCAGGTGTTTGCTCAATTTGTGGTGGGAATGAAGATGAAATCCATTTAATTTTTGAATGTAATGGTACAATGGAATGGAGAGAAAGTTTGTTAGCTAAGAAGTGATTGGAGTGGCATAAAAGGGTTATTATTGGAAAGATTTTTGATGATCAGATACAGGTAACAAAAATTGGAAACTTCTTTGGAAGGTTAAGAAGAAAGGTGATGGTCAGTAGATAAGAAAACCAACATTAGTAATATATAAAATAAAATATGCTTTATGTTAGTAATTAGGTACCTATGTCTAGTTTTGTTGCAGGTGGTTTTGGGTAAATAGCCAAGGTTAATGCCCAACCCACCATGGTAAAAGAATTTTGGAACAGCAGCTGGCTTTTAGTAGATGGGTGTGTAAATTCTCGCTGGTTTCCCAGTTGGAATAGCTGCTGGCTTCCAGTAGCTGAGACAATTGTAGGAATTATTATTTGACTTAGTTACAATTGTTTTATTTTATTTTTGTTTTTAGTAGGTTAAGATAGTCTTGGTGTATTGTATTGTATTGTTTTTGAGCACAATAAATTACTCATTTAATTTTCTGGTGGTCTTATTTCTTCTTCTGTCTTATTGTATGCCGTATACTCACAACTATAACCTTTAAATATTTCTTAATTTGGGCTTTTTATTTTCATGTGTTCATGCTGATTTTTATACTGATACCTTAAAGGTACAGTCATGAGAAAAAATGAGTGAGCATTGTAACGTTTGAAAGCACATGTTACAGTGCTCAATAATTTTTTCCATGGCTGTACTAAGTTTTATGTACATTATATCCAATCCCAATCCTATAATACCTCTATAATCCCTTTGGCCTTAGAATGGACCCACACATAAATAAGTATAGTAGCACTCTACCAACAAACATGTCTTACCATTCTCTGCGCTTAGCTATTTACACCTCACTCAGGGTTATTGTAACCATGATATTTTTTACTGCAGCAGGGTTAGAATTTCCCTTGGTTATACTACACAAACTAATTTAGAGAATGGGTGAAGAAATGTATGAAATGTAATTTTGTGAGTAAAATATCTGAATTGTCAGACCTAACTCAGGTTCAGAAGTAGTTGTATCATTAGAACAATCCAGGTTTATAACCAACCTGGAAGATCTGGGTGACTGCTCACTAAAGAACGCACTTTATCTTTGGTAGGAGGCATTTTGTTTAAAAAGAAATTATGAAATTTAAACCGAATGCCACTTCTACATAAATTAATCACTTACACTAAAACACTAAATGGCCTATACCTTTTCTAGAGTTTTTGCAGTTCCTATTAGTCTCATTTCTGTTTTCTCATTCTGTTCTGTTCTGAAAACAGTATTCACAGATACACCAGTTGCTTCTGATGTCAATTTGGTTACATCTTTCACAGTCAGGGTGAAATAATGTACAAAGAAAAAGTTAAATATGTTTAATACAACTGCCTTTTCACCACTTTTATAGGCTTGCTGCTTTTATGTTTCTGTACACTACTGCTCCGCCATAATGACTGCATGCACAAACACACATTGATAAGAGCATGGATTCCGGAACATCACTTCACTGCAGTAAACAACACTATTTGAAATCATATTCTGGCTATCATACAAGCATAGATTGCTTTTAAAGTTCATATCAGAAAATTGGTTGCTCAGCATTTGTTAGCAAACTTGTGCAACAGAGGGAAGACATACTGCTACATCCATCAATCTGATACCATCATCAGAAGGAAAATATTCACAGCTCTGCAACTGTAGCCAGATTGAGGCATTTAAGCACTAATTTAAAACGGCTACAAATTGCACCTCAAAGTGGGGCAAGATTAAATAAGAATTTATCAATTTAAAAATCTACAATACTTTCATGCCAAATGTATACCTCGAATTTTCTGCAAATAGCCTGGGAAATCCTCTTTATTCTAAATAATTTTTGCAATTCTGTGTAACCAGTAAATGTTAAGACAAAAAAACATGCTCAAAAGATTTAGAAAGATGGAATCAGAACTGAATAATCTTGTGTTGCACTCACATGACTACGCTTGTACTGACTATTTTTACAAACTCTTATTCTATCTTTGTGTTAGATGAGATAAACATTTGCAGGAATTTTCATTTTCTTGTAGGTACAAAAGGAATATGGCAATCCAGTAGGTTTTGAGCGATAGTCAAATCCTTTAAAGCTTTCAAATTCCGTTCTCTTTGCACAGCTAACATTAAAAAAAAAACAAAAAAAAACAATAGCAATGTTCCATAAGGAAAAATTGAAGCTATTAACAGTGAAGCAACAAGATTCTAAAGTAAGAACAAATTAGAAACTAAAAACTTCACTTATCTTATTAATTTGCTGCTAACCCTGGGGTTTCAAGCTGTGTCCAGTTCATTCTCAAAGCCATATAAACAAACTCGTTGCCAAGTTACAATCTTTTATTTTTTCTGAAAAACAATTACTCTTATTCAATTTTTATTTACCAATTTCTGAAAACAAAAATTTATAAATACAATCTATATCTATCAAATCTATAGATGGTAAATACAGGTTTTTAGTTTCTAATTTGTTCTTACTTTAGAAGCAATGGTCCATTTGACGGAAGTGTAAGTTCTCCAAAACTTACACAAATAACAAGGAATATCTCCGAAATGGTTCACTCCAGAAAAAATTTATTTAGACATAAACTGTGTGTTTTAGCAAGATCTACATTTTTTGTACAGTAAGATTTGGTCTATTTCTTAGTTTACCAGTTTTGCGAAAGTCACCCAGAGTAAACAGGAGTACAAGAGCTATAGCCAGAAAATTCAAGATATACATTTCATTTGCAATAATCTCAAAGATATGGCATTATAATCAAAATCGTTGGAGCCATTTTCAAGAAAATCAAAATTCGAAACATTTTCCATGTAAGGGGTAATCTATCTGTTTCTTGGTTTTGAAAGCTGCCTTTCAAGCTAATATTTTGTAAGTCAATTAAACCTAATTGCAATGATGGTGCCCTCCTAATATGCACAGAAAATGATGTTGCAAATATGTTGAACTATAGATTTACAATTTCTTGAAATCTAGCAAAAAATTCTTGACTTAGTTCTTTTGATATTTGAACATGGTTATTCGTAACAGTAACTGGATGACAAGTTGACAATCTTGGAAAATTTATAAGTTTATGATCTTCCACTGGTACATTCATGTAGGTACCTCTGCTATGCTTAATACACGTACTTGACTACTGTCACGGCCACACCTATATTACTGCACTACCATATCCACTTCTGTGCCATTTCGTGTTTACAACGATATGTCTTTACCACTCGCTCTGTGCTGTCCTTTGCAAAGATCTGGCTCATGCATTACAAATGCAGCAGCTGTCGACTACTGCTTCATTAGAATCATATTCTGTTAGAATGAAACTTAGGTCATTCAAATATGAAAAACCTAAAAAAATTTGAACTAAAAAAACGGTTATGCAATCTATATCAGTGGCAGCTCAAGGCTGGGAAATTAGGTGAAGAGTTAGTGGGAAAGAAAAGTATACCTATATTTATAAAGCTTATTTTAATAATTGTACTGACCTACTTCTTGTACACCAAATCAATCCATCAGTCCTTTAAGACTGCAAATTTATCTGTGACGTCTTCATAGAATGGCTGTATTTTTACTAAGTGCACTAGAAGTTGTTCTTTCTGAATCAAAATATTCACTAAAGAAGAAAGTCTCTCTTCTGACATGGTATTCCTCAGGTATGTTTTTATACGCTTTAGGCAAGAAAAGCTTCATTCCACGGATGCTGTAGTAGAAGAGATTGACAGAATAAGGAAGAACAGTTTATAAGTCGAAAAATGTCCTTATTCACATTAAGCATTTCTAGTGCCTTTCCGTAGGGAATATTTCTGTACTTCTCTTTGGCATACACAATAAAAAGTTCATTTCTTAAATGTTGTGTCTTGAAGAATACAGCCCAAAGAAATTTTGTGAGTTTTCAAGTGCACTTGAAGGAAAATATGCCTGGTATTCTTCAAATTTTGTAGTATCAGGCAAGCAAACAAATTGAATTTTTTCACAATCACGAAACCTCCCATTCACTTCCATCAAAACGTGATCCAGAATTTTGTAATACAAGGTTCAACATGTTCGAATACGTTCATCCTGAGAAAGGGAACTGTACTCTCGTCAGAGGTGCATGTCTGCCATTTTGCTGGCTTTTTCAAAAGTAATTAAAAATACTGTTCATTCCTCTTGTTTCTTAGTACATTATAAGTGGTTCTTATTTTTAATATGCAGTAGTTCACATCCAGTGACCTCTTCTGCAAAACATCAAACAATATATCTCTCAAACAAAGTATATCATGAAACACTAGTACCAGAAACACAAATTCAAAATTGTTCATGTTGTTTAGAAAGCCTCTGGCAAGTAGAATGGAATTATCATCAGATTGTTCACAGCAAACTATGGCTTCAACTTTTCCCAGTCATCCACAATTATATGCAACAATCTTGAGTTGGAGTTCCAGCGGACAGATGTTACAGTTGGAATGCATGGTCCTGATACAGAAGTAATTATGTAGGTTCTCTTTGCTGAGTGATGGGAAAAGGTAGGAATTCCAATAATCAAAGAAAAAATATACAACACTGTCATATTTTTTTGCAGCTTTGTTGCAAGACTAGACTTAGACAATGTGTAAAATAGTGTACAAATAGGAGCTTTCTCTTTAATTTTTTTCTGAAATCCATTTAAATAGCCAGACATCATGCTTGTACCATCATAACACTGCCCTACTAATTTATGCTTGTACTCAAATGGTTCCAAAATGTTGTCCAATAAAATTAACAGAGTTTCTGATGTTCAATCAGAACTTACATTATAGAAACCTAAGAAACGTTCCACTGCAGATCCTTCAGCATTAACATACCTCACTATTACAGAACACTGAGAAACCTATGTAATATCTGTCATATCATCTACCTGGAGAGAAAAAAAATCAGGAGTTTCCAATTCAGTTTTTACAAAGGTATTGATATAGTCCAAAATGCAATCCAACAGTTCATTTGTATACCTTTTGGTTTGCCACTGAACATACTTTTTATCTTGGTATATTGGCTCTGTATTTGTACAGGACTCCTAGATACCAGCAATGTCAACAGTTCCTTAAAATTTCCATGATTAATTGAGCCTGTTATTTCATTGTAACAGTGGAATGCTAATTCTTAAATAGAGTACTGCATCAATGACTAACTGCAGGAAAAGCCTGTTCAAACATACATTTTCATGAGATGCATGGCATACAGTCTAGCATTCTCCTTTAGTGCATCTGAAATTGTATTTTGATTTCTTTCAAAAGTTTTCAAATTAACCTGGCATTTTAAATGCTCTGCCAAATCTGAGTGTGTAATGATCATGTTATATTCAACAAAGCAGCAAGTCCTTCTCCTTGCTTTTATTGGTGAAAAGCAAGCATGGCCAACAAAACAATTTCTGCAGAGTTAGGGAGAAGCACAATCATGGAAATTCCACAAACCACGATTGTTTGAAACTAAGATTGGACAATTTTCCTGAATGTTTCACTTCTTTTGTACCACCTATTTGTAGAAATTCAGTAGGGTGCCCACAATTTAAAGCTTCCATCTTATCTTCATCTTTCCATCGCGAAAATGGTGTTTCTAATAAAATATGCACTACATCATAAGCAGGATTCATATTTAAAACATTACTCCACTAAATACAAACAACAATAGACTACTCCACATGTTTCACAGCCAGGAAGTAGTGGTGAAAAAGCATTCCATCTACTTCACTTCATACCCCCTCAATAAACAAACTTAAGTGGGTGACATCATGGTTGCTATAGCCCCTCGAAGGTAGAGGGACAAGAAAGGAAGGTTCACTTCACTTCTCATGAGTCCGCTTGGTCAGAATCATGTGCTCACTTCTACAGCAGAGCACTGTGCAGTACAAAAAGGGAAAATAGGTAGTAAAAAACCCACATACCTGTTAAGATAAATATATTTTAAAAATAAGTGTGGCAAGATACAAATAGCCATCCCTAATCTATATAATATGTATTCTGAAGTCAGCAGAGTACAGTATACAGTAATATGAAAATATATAGTACAGCAGTAGCAACAGTACCCAAAGATAGGCCTGATGATATGAATTATGCTTTCATAGGTTCACCATAAGTATATCATATATACCTAGTTTAGCCATAAATACAGTCACAAACTTTTGGCTTGGACTGTGGAACTGGTTTTGTAGATAATAAGTACCGCTTGTGCGGAAAGTTAATCTTGACCAGTGTGTGTTCAACAATGAAAGAGAAAGAGTGCATCTACCTCACTCAAGCATGGAGTGGAATGATAACAAAAACATGGTAGTAGTAATAATTACTTTGCACATGGTTGCAAAGTCACCGCCTGATGTTTTCCAAGCCCTGAAAAGCTGAAAATGAGCAAGCGGTTTATTCACTGGATGATCTAGCAATTTACTGGAAGTGTAAAACATTGTCCTTAGGGTCCTTGCAATGTGAGAACAGCTGTTAAAGCTGTGGCATCTTGTATACAGTGAAATCCAGTCCAGAAGCAGAAGATAATAGCAAGGAAGTTCATTCTACACAATCAACACCCAGGTCACTTTCTGAAGACCTTGAGTTTAGAGTTTATCAGCAGAGTATCAGTCATTTCCACCACAGCTGATGCAACAGAGGAAACTGAAATCAAATTAGCTCCTGCAGCAGCACACCAACAATGGAGAATAGAAAATTCTCTTTACAGGTAAGAAAATCTTTACCACTGAAGAATGCCTTAACCACCAAAATGATAGGGTATACATAGAAAACTCTTTGGAAACTCATGAGTGTTTCTAAGGTCCATATAAGTCACCATCTCTCCTCAGTCATGGTTCTGTATGTGGTGAGCTATGAAGGCTCCATTAGGTTCCATTTTTGTAAAAACAAGTACCAGAATACACAAGGAAACTGTTCTGGACCCTATAGTGAAGGACTTGAGTGACAACTTGTTCAACAATGAGCTCTTGATCTTCCAGCCAGGTTTCTGCTACAGCAGACGATAAGGTAACGATGAGTGGTTGCTGGCCAATGTACCAGTCTTCATCTCCATTGCTGAATGGCCTTCTGATAGTGCTAATTTATACCACCTGGACTTCAAACTGTGGTCAGTAAGAAAAGACACCTTTCATCTGAAAGTTTGAAGCATTTCTTGATGGCAGCAGTAGCATATTTCACAAATGATACTATCCTTGTTGCAATAGATGATTGGTCAGACTCAAAGCCGGTGTGCATGCTAATGGTGGACATTTTGAAGTCTGATAGGTGCAAATTGCACATAATGTATGGTTTTATAATATACAAAAAAGGAACAGAAAAATCTCAACCCTTGTTTTGTACAAGGGTAGATTGGAAAGTAACGCATAATAATTTTTTTTAAAAAATGTTTAATAGGTAAAAAGCAACAAAAAATGCACAAATGAACTGACATCTTTTAACTACTGTTCTATATTTCTGCAACTTTCTCAACACATTACTCCCATTGTGATATCAATTTAATTATATGCTGTTCATAGAAGTCGGTTCAGATGGAGTATAGCCATCTATAGCTCGCACATTCATTTTTGGACACTGATCTTAACCCAGAGGACAGTTAGCAAGCCAGGATCTCTTCTCTGTCCTTCTATCACCTGTATTAACAAGCTTATCTTTTGTATTACTTGATGTGATATGCTGTGTAAAGTGTCTGCCCCCTTGACTTCCCATGTAAACATGTATGAAATAGTCTAGTAATAGTGATGACATCACAATGAGGTAACACGGCTGCTGAAGGCAGGTGACTCGCATCAGGGTTTTCATTAAAATGTTTCACTGTCCAAAGACATTTGTGCAATGTTTGATATGGAGCACTGATTTTACTTCTGCATCTGTGGCAAAACGTTGACCGGCAGGAATTTTTTTTATGGGACTAAATGGATGAAAGTTTGATGGTGTGAACTGTATGGTGTTTACATCTGTAGTTAACTTTTACAATTGCCACCTCAATGGCAGCTGTTACCGGCCATTTCAAAATGTGACAAATCACAAAGGTCATTACAGCCATCTCTAAAGAATGCACAACACCAGGAGACATTGCTATGGTCCATACACACCACACATCTCTCTGTGAGTTTCACTTGGGTTATGCCCTTTAGCCCATACAAATTGCACTACACATTGCTGCTCTTCACAAGTTGACGACAGGAAAATGTGTGCTATCTTTGTTGCATAATTCATGCTTCTCTCACTAGAGCTGCACATGAAAACAAATAGCATCTGTAGTGAAAACTTCAAACTATATTTTGGTGAAATTTCAATGTTCCAGTCGCAATATCAAGGCTGAAAAAAATTGTTGTGCGTTACTTTGCAGTCCACCCTCACATACTCACAAGTTAGTTTGACAGTATTTATGGCTAAACTAGGTAGAGCATTGCAGGCACAAGAGCATGTTTTCTAAGAGATTTGTAAGCCTTGATTGATTGAGTATAATGAAGAGGAAGTCGGGTTAGTTATACCCTAACACTGAGCCTTATTATATTTCACGCTCTTTCACTTTTCTTATGTAAAGATTTTGTTTCCTTTAATGAGTTCCAGTAATTTCTTTACCAAATTTTTCTTTTGTAAATTTGAATGGATGCAGTCTAAGACTTCTTGTCTCCTGCTGACTAAGGCATCACATTCAAAGATTATATGAGAGGTTGATTCTTTCTTTTTCATTACATAATCTACACTTGGGTTCATCTTTTTGTAAGCCTTGATGATATATTGGATTCTTAGCTATACTCAAGCTCTTCTATCATTGATATAGCTGATTCTATAAATTCTTCACAGAGATGTTCTCCTGAATGGAGTAAGTACACAGTCACCCTGAGATGTAATCCAATGTTATATATCTTGCTTCTTACAAGCAGAAAAAATGCTAAGTGTACTATATTTCAGGTTTACAATTAGAAACTGGTTCATTGTATATATTAGTAGTCTCATCCTGCCCTGCTACATTCCATAACTTGGCATCACTCCAGCAATTTCAAATTAAAAATGCTCTAATTACTCTAGTTTTACTGTATTATTGTTGCTGTATTAGGCAATGAAAATGTTCTCTTCCAAAAGCAAGCTCTTTGGGTGTGATAAAACAAGTAGGAAATAAGACAGATATCCTAAAAGTTCTCAACTGACCATGACCAAAAATACACATAATTTAAGGGGAGATTAACAGCCCTGTATTACCAATGTACAATTAGTTTGATACAGGACCCATTGTCTCAGAAACTACCTATGATATCAACTTGAAATTCTTACAGTATATAAACAGTATATTTCTAAATAACCTTGATTAAATTTGATTTTTTTATACAAAACATTTTTTTATATCTACTTAATGGACATACAGTAGTCAGTGTGGGTCTGTTTCAACCCTATATTGTTGTAAACAAGTGGTGAAACTTTTATACCTCTGTCATTTATAGTTCCTGAGATAATGGGACATTTACTGCAAAATATGTAATTTCAAGAAAATGCCAATTTAAAATGATAAACACTATATAATAACATTCTACTCCACTCACCACCACAAATATTGTAGGATAAGTAAATTTGAAGAATAGAAGATTATATTTATATATCTATAATTACATTAGTACTTGTCTCATTTGTATGATTATTTTCTTTACTGATTTTCAACTTCTTAGAATTACTACGAGGTGTAGACGAACTCACAGGGGACGATGTACTTTCTTCCACAACATTCTTTCTTGTATGCTGATTGCTAGTAAACTTACATATTCTGAACACTCCCTTTCTGTTTTATCATCTATAAACATATTCTATTATACAATATAAACACTAACACACTAATAAAATGAATCTATACTATTTTATACACACTAAATTGATAGAAACAACTCAGGAAACTAAAACCAGCAATTGTAAATACAAGGCAGTATCCATAGTGAATGTCTTACCAACATCGCCAATGTACCATCATACAGAGCTCAATTTCCTCTAAAAAATAAGCCAAGTTCCAGTTTTGTAGTGTTATTGGATCAAAAGTTATAATTCCTTTTTGTAAATTGATGCACCAAACCAATTTTTAAATGCCAAACATGCAAGTAATTAAAACATATTTTTAAAACACTTAGAATTAAGGTATCACAATAAATTATACATCAAAATTCACAGAAAACTGAAAATATTAATATGACAGTCTTCTCTTCTGGCTCTACAGCCCTTGGCAAGCTTTGGCCTCCTGCACAATCCTCCTCCACATATCTCTATCTTCTGCTTTACTTTTCCACCCTCTGATTCCAATCTTTCTTAGGTCTTCCATGACATCATCTAACCATCTTGTTTTTGGTCTTCGTTTCTTTCTCTAACATACAATCTTCCTTTCAATATTCTTTTTGCCATTCTGTCTTCTGTCATTCTCTCTATGTACCCTAGTCATCTTATTCTTTGTGCCTTTATAAATTTCACAATATCTTTAAGAGGTAGGACTGGAACTTAAAAATTCAATGCCACAACTGGGATTTGAACCACAGACCTTCCGCTTACCGGGCGGATGCTCTAACCACTGAGCTATTGTGACAAACTGCCAGAATGGCATTAAATTCACACACGGCTTGTGTGTTTAAAAACGCCAACAGTAAGTTTGTTGGCATAAATAAATAATAATTCACAATATCTTGTTCATTAATTAATTCTTCTATTTCATAATTATGTCTTTATCCTTTACAGGTAAAAAGATTTGCCTAAGTATTTTGCTGCAAATCTTCGTAGCATTTTTTCATCTACATTGTTTAGGGTCCAGCATACATTACTATTGGTCTTATTAATGTTTTATAGATTTTGCATTTTATCCCTGTACTAATAAACCTATTTTTTAATAGTTTTAAATTTGCATAATAGGCTGCATTTCCACTTTGAATTCTTTCTTTTATGCACTCGTTTAAGTTATCATTATTTACGAGTACTCCTAAATATCTAAATTTGAATACCCCTTCAAATGTTATGTCTCCAACTACTAGATTTGAAATAATTATTTTACTTTTATCCGCTGTCATTTTCAGGTATTAAGTTTTTTTCTCGTTTACTTCTAATCCTATTTCTTTAGACCTTTCTAATTCTTCATAAATTTCAACTAACATTTTTTTGTCTCTTGTCACAACCAATACGTCATCTTCATATGCACATATCCGACTAAACTTAAAAAATATTGTTCCCTTAGAATCCATTTTTTCTACTGCTCTGTGGAGGGCTAGTTGAATAGTCACAGATAGTCCATCACCTTGTCTTACTCCTGCATTACAATTAAAATCTGGACTTAATTTATTCATTACTTTCACTTTGGCTTTTGTATTTTCCATTGTCATTTTTATTAGCCTTATTATTTTTGGTTACACTTACACACATTGTAAGGTTTTATAGAGCACTTCTGTATCATTGAGTTGAATGTCTCCATATTTCTATTATTAACTTATCTATTGCTTTCATTATTAATATGACAGTAAAACAAAAGATGCAAAATTTTGACCAGAAACACCCATTAATCTCTCCTTAAGAGAAATATTTTCTTTTCTTTCTTTTTTCCCCTTGCAATTAGTTCTGCCACAATTTCTTTCCCCACAATTTATACCTTGTAAATCAACACATTTAGTCCAACAACTTCCCAAATTTTAATACTGTCAGTAAAATAAGCTTTGCCCCCATTGTGCATTTGTCTCAGCTTTCTCATCATTTGATGTGAACCTTTTTCCCCTACAACATTTCTTCAGGGATGAAATAGTAATGTTTGGGAACACAAAGTAATCCTGGGACCCAAATCTGGCATATATGGCAGATGTAGAAGTGCCTGGAAACTAAGGTCATGCAATTTAGCAGCAATAAACATCTGTGAAGGTACATTATCATAATGAAACAAACCTTTATTCTTTGTAAGGTGTGGCCATTTAGTAAGAATAGCATCCTATAATTGGCTCAGCAGTAAAACGTAATATTTTCCCATGATGATTCTGGCCTGTGGAGGTAATCTGTGAGCAACAAACCATTAGAATCCTAGAAAACCATAGCTATTTTTCCTGCAGATGGAACCATTTTTGATTTCTTTGAGCACTTTCACAGTTTACCATCCACAGTTTTTGTCTGGCAAGTGATGATGAACCCATGATTCATCTATCTGCTATTTCGAAGTGCCCAGGAAATTCCCTGGAAATGCACTTTAAACACTCTGGAGAAATGTTTAAACAAATGAATTTTTGGTCCATTATTAAGAAATGTGACATTCATTGAGTAGTAAGCTTTTTCCATACCCATAATGGACATGGTTTATTGGGATATTTGCAATATCAGCCAACTCGTGCACCTTCAACTGGCAATCACTGTAAGTTAATTAACCTCTTGAGCGATGGCCACTTAAAACGTCCGCGAACCAAGAACTGCTACCCAATATCCAGCACAGGGCATTTAAAGTGCTTCGTATATACACAGCTGTATTTTGTGTAAATATTAAGTTATTTTAAAGAAACAAACACTGGTATAAAACTTGTTATATGCAGTATAAATGTACGTCATCAGCAAAGTTGAATTCTATTTACAAAATGTTGAAATAGCACTATTTTGTTTCGCTGTGGTGAAAAGTTAACTTAGCTCTGTCGAACGCATCTAATATAAGTTCTCTGAAAGAAACACTAGTCGACCCATTGTATGTGTGGCTTATGTGCCAGCATACTGTGTAATAAAGCACTACTATATGCGTGGTCTCTTGAGTCATCAGAATAGAGCAACATTGCAACTTTTGCTTACGCGAGTTTCGTAACTTAGTAGACTCCGTTTCTTTCTTTGTTGAAATACATACATATACTTTCCAGCTTGTAGCTGACGGGAGAAGTGGTATAAAAAGGTATTTTTGCACCAACTGGATATAACCATACACAATTGTTTGGTAATTTGGAGAGCTCTAAACCCACACAGGACAATCACCTACCTTGACTTCCGACTATCAATAGCTCACAGCCTAATTGAACAATACCACGTTGAGGGTAGAAAATCCAAAACCGCTGCACCCCTCAGACTTCAAGGAAAACATTATCCTAAAAGGATACCACCAACAGCAAAGAAGTCCCGCCCATCTCGAAAGTGTTTCGTGTGCCGCAAGAAGGGAATTCGCGAATGTGGAGATGTACCCTTGTGTGTTTATCCCTGTTTTGAGGTAAATCACTGCAGAACGAACATATTAAGGTAAGCCAGTAAAGTATATAGACTTTACTTAAGTGTTTCATAAAGGGAAAATTAAAATAAGTTGAGTTAGATAAGGGATAAATAAGGGCTAAATGTACAAATGCACAGGACGTGTATAGACGCCCATATCGCTCATCCGTCATTTTAAATGGATGTGATTTAACGTCCATATCGCTGAAGAGGTTAAGGAAATTGAAGCTATTAATAGTGAAGCAACAAGATTCTAAAGTAAGAACAAATTAGAAACTAAAAACTTCACTTATCTTAGTAAAGTTGCAAGTTATTTTTTCAAACACTGACTCGAGTTTCAAGTTGACTCCAACTCACTCTCAAAGCTATACAAACAAATTCGTTGCCAAAGCTACAATCCTTCATTTTTTTCTGAAAACAAAAGCATAAATACTTATATTCATTTTAATTACCAATCTCTGAAAACAAAAATTTATAAATACGATCTACAGAAGGTAACTCAAAATTCATAACACGGTTCGTTTTTTAAAATAAATTTTTTTTCCCAAACCATTAAATCTATAAGTCCACTTAACTGTCTTAATAATTTAACTTCTGGATTAATTTCATGATTAAATGACCAAAAATGATCTGCCACAGCATATTTATCAGTTTGTTTATATTTAATATTTCTAAAATGATGCTAATGGCTTCATTGCCAGATGCAAGGCACTGGAAAACAACAACATATTTCTAAAATGACATCAAGGAAGCTTTCAATAGAAAGGAGGGTACCTTAGCAGTATTCATTGATTTTAAATCAGCATATGACTCAGTCTGGAGAAACAAATTAATTGAGAAGTTCCAATCAATAGGTGTGAAAAGTAACATGCTTAAATGGATAACTCAGTTTATTTCACAAAGATTTTGTGCCATAAAGTATAATACATACATTTCCAAATATAAACAAACACACCGAGGACTTCCACAAGGTGCTGTTCTGAGCACAACACTCTTTAACATATATATAAATGACCTTCCATCAATAATAAAAACTTTAGAAACCAAAATTGCTTTATTTGCTGAAGATGTAGTCATTTGGACTTCAGGCTCTCCAAAAAAACCTGAATTAATTAAAGACAGAATAGAAACAGCCCTAAACAAAGTACATGAATGGAGCTCCAAAAACCTCATGACTATCAATGTGGAAAAAACAAATTATGAATTATTTACACTAAAATACAAACCAGTTAATATAAACATAAATTATAATGGTAAACCACTCAAAGCAGTTGATGATGCCAAATACTTAGGCATCACTTTCGACAGAAAGCTAAGTTGGAAAAAACATATAACAAACATCTCAGAAAAGGTTGAAAAGAAACTGCAAATCCTGAAAAGGTTAGCTGGTGCTGAATGGGGCTGCTTAAGGAGAGTCCTTAACACAACATACAAAATGTATGTTAAACCAAACCTCTTGTACTGTTCTGAAGCTTTAATAACAGCAGCAAATGCTAACACCAATAAACTTGAACAAATACAAAATCAGGCTCTTCGCCTAATCACTGGAGCAGTTAAATCCACACCTATTGATGCCATGCTTGCCTTAACACGGACCCCATCAATAACAACAAAAATTAGAGAACAAGCATTGCTCCAACACGAGAAAATGTTACGACTGCCAAACTCTAAATGGACAGAAGAGAACCTCCCCCCTTCAATCCTTAAAACTCATAGTAGTTTCCTAGAAAAGGTAACACAGATTAAATCCAAATTGAACATTCCTAACACCAGAGAAAATCTACTTATAAGAGAAAATCCATTGGAATTATTGCAACCTACCTTCAGTTTGGAATTAATAGAGGAAATAAGTAAATCAGACACACCAAAAGAAATACAAAAACTTCTAGCTCTGGAACAATCAATATTAGACATCCCACAGAAGAATGGCAGCACATATATACTGATCGATCCTCCAAGGAAAACCTTACTGGAGCTGGAGTTACGTGTTCACATTTTTCCTTTTATCATTCTGTTGGCAGAGACACAACAAATTATGATGGAGAAATAGAGGCTATACACATTGCTCTCCGACAACTATTAAATCTTCCCTTAAATAAATTTAACAAGGCAGCAATTCTTTCGGATTCTAAAGCTGCAATTCAGGGTATATGTTCAAATACTACAAAGAAGTCAACAAAAATTAGAGAATGCTACAAAATGTTAACACAACTCCAAAAAGTTAATAAGACTGTTCATCTCAAATGGATTCCAGCACACTGTGGAGTCATGGGGAACGAAGCTGCAGACTCACTTGCAAAGAAAGGCACAACAATAAAACAAAAGTCTAAATTCAATTTCTCATATTCCTCAATAAAACGCTTGATCATTAAACATTTTTCTCATTCATACCTACAAGAAATAGAAACAAATGCCAAAGATAAAAAATAGATTACACTACTTTCCAACCCAGATATAATCCCCCAGAGACCAAGGAAAACAGCGGTTGCAGCCTTCCGACTATTGACAAATCACGACTGCTTAGCAAGTCATCTCTACAGAATAGGTATCTCAGCCTCACCAATATGTGTCCTGTGTAACGATCCAGCAGAAATGAACGAAGACCACTTGAAGACCTGTGAAGCATTAAGATCAGAAGAAACTACAGTTCAAAAGTATTGGAAAGCACGAATGCTAATGGCTTCATTGCCAGATGCAAGGCACTAGAAAACAACAACATATTTCTAAAATGCTCTTTTATTCTGGTTTCTAAAAACGTTTAGTTTTACCAATATAAACCTTATCACAATCTAAACAGCTAAATTGATAAATGCCAGATTTTTTATAAATTTGGTATTTTATCTTTTTTAGAAAAATTAAGTAAATTTTGTATATTAAATTTATTTTGAGGGACCAAATTTATTCCATATTCTTTAAAAATCTTTGTAAAATTTTTATTGGCCCATGGATGGTAAGTAAACTTTTTAAAAATACAATTATCTTTTATTTTTTTTGAGGGTATAAACTTCTTAAACAGCTTTTTGATACTTAAATTTTTCTATCTTTTTATGTATAAAATCTGTATTAAAACCATTTAATTATTGCAGTGTTAATAATGTGTTTATATTCTGTGTCATAGTCTTATTTATTAAGGGGTATATTAATTAACCTATAAATTAAACTATTGAAAACAGCAAATTTGTGTGCAAAAGGATTAAAACTTTTATTTTTTATGTAATTATCAGTGTGAGTAGATTTTCTGTAAATACCAAAATTCCAATTACTGCTATGTCTTTTAATTTTTAAGTCCAGAAATGAAAGGCATCCATTATTTTCAGTTTCCAAAGTGAATTGTATAGCTTTATCTTGTAAATTTAAAAGTTTTAAAGCATCATTTATCTGTTTTTTAGGGATAACAGCAAAAATGTCATCCACATATCTATACCATATTTTAAAAATTAGAGGGAATGATTTTATAAATTGAGTTTCAAAAAAGCTCATGAAAAGATTAGCAAGAAATGGCGAAAGTGGACTACCCATTGCCAAGCCAGAACTTTGTTAAAAAAAATCACCATTTACCATGTGGATAACATTTTTGCTGTTGTCCCTAAAAAACAGATAAATGATGATTTAAAACTTTTAAATTTACAAGATAAAGCTATACAATTCACTTTGGAAACTGAAAATAATGGATGCCTTTCATTTCTGGACTTAAAAATTAAAAGACATAGCAATAAATGGAATTTTGGTATTTACAGAAAATCTACTCACACTGATAATTACATAAAAAATAAAAGTTTTAATCCTTTTGCACACAAATTTGCTGTTTTCAATAGTTTAATTTATAGGTTAATAAATATACCCCTTAATAAAGAAGACTATGACACAGAATATAAACACATTATTAACACTGCAGTAATTAAATGGTTTTGATACAGATTTTATACATAAAAAGATAGAAAAATTTAAGTATCAAAAAACTGTTAAAGAAGTTTCTACCCTCAATAAAAATAAAAGATAATTGTTTTTTAAAAAGTTTACTAACCATCCATGGGCCAATAAAAATTTTACAAAGATTTTTAAAGAATATGGAATAAATTTGGTCCCTCAAAATAAATTTAATATACAAAATTTACTTAATTTTTCTAAAAAAGATAAAATACCAAATTATAAAAAATCTGGCATTTATCAATTTAGCTGTTTAGATTGTGATAAGGTTTATATTGGTAAAACTAAACGTATTTAGAAACCAGAATAAAAGAGCATTTTAGAAATATTAAATATAAACAAACTGATAAATATGCTGTGGCAGATCATTTTTGGTCATTTAATCATGAAATTAATCCAGAAGTTAAATTATTAAGACAATTAAGTGGACCTATAGATTTAATGGTTTGGGAAAAAAATGTTATTTTAAAAAACAGGAACCGTGTTATGAACTTTGAATTACCTTCTATAGATTGTATTTATAAAATTTTTGTTTTCAGAGATTGGTAATTAAAATGAATATCAGTATTTATGCTTTTGTTTTCAGAAAAAAATGAAGGATTGTAGCTTTGGTAACAAACAACAGCTTTGAGAATGAGTTGGAGTCAACTTGAAACCCGAGTCAGTGTTTGAAAAAATAACTTGCAACATTACTAAGATAAGTGAAGTTTTTAGTTTCTAATTTGTTCTTACTTTAGAATCACTGTAAGTTTTGTCACAGTCTTGTAGGTCTTAGCAGTTTTGGATGCCCCGGGTGCTCATCTCTTGAATGGATGTATGACCATGCTTAAATTCAGCAGCCCACTTTTAACCATTGAAAACAGTGGGAAAAAATCCTTTAATGTTGAATCTAACTTCTTTTGTATTACCACCTTTGAAAATAAAGTACTTCATCAAATAATCTGGAAGCTGATGACAGTGTTGTTGGAATCATATTAAAATAGAAAAATGGATAGATTAATAACAATAAACAACACTCACCTTTTAAATTTCCCGGAACATGATTCAGGGACTAGTTTCCTCCATTATCAACCGGACGTCCACTGAAATTGTTTGTACAAGTTCTTAGGATTACCACCAGAGTAGTCTATGGAAGGACCAAGCTCTACAAACAAGTTCAGTTAATGTCCGGTTGATAATGGAGGAAACTAGCCTCTGAAATATGTTCTGGGAAATTTAAAACGTCAATGTTGTTTAGTGTTATTAATCAATCCATTTTTCTATTTTAATGTATTTTATCAAAGCTCATTTTTCAATTTTATCCATTTTGTAGAACATGTTAACATTAATTTATTTACACAATCATCACAAATAAGTGATTACACTTACACATCTGAAACTTTGCAGTGTGCCATGTAAAGGATGATATTTAATAAATACCATAGTAATAGTGTTTTGGCCATCTTCACATCTCTGAACCAGGCTAGAACTTTTAGGATGCCCCTCATTCAGTCACATGGGCACCCAAGAGGCACATGTATTCAAAGGTAGAATTGGAACTGAAAAACTCAATGGCACAGCCAGGATTTGAACCACAGAACTTCCACTTCACACGTGGTTGTTCTAACCACTGAGCTACTGTGACAACTTGCCAGCATCACATTGAATTCTCTGATTCGTACTTTTCCTGGTAGACCAAAAAGGGAATCTCACATCAGAGATAAATACCTCAAGGGCGACTTACAATCACAAATAGTTTATATCCTGGGATTAAATAACTTTTAGATGGCATTATTATTGCTATTATTATTGTTATTCTTATGCTTATTCTTGTTGTTCTTGTTGTTATTGTTATTATGGTTTTTATTATTATTATTATTATTATTATTATTATTATTATTATTATTATTATTATTATTATTATTATTATTATTTATTTATTTATTTATTTATTTATTTATTTATTTATTTATTTATTTATTTATTTATGCCAATAAACTTACTGCATGGTAATACAAGTTGTGATCAAAAAGTAAAATGGAAATTTTTAAATTTCATGCGCTTTAGACATGTGATTTTCAAAACCTTTTTTTTATCTTGTTAGTACATGTTTTTCTGATGTATGTCTATGTTTTCAGCTGTTTTGAATATTTAGTTTATTGTTGACAGTCAAAAAGGTTATATAAGTTTGTGAGTTTGGCATTTTATGTGAATTTTTGCTTTCAAAAAAGATGGATCAAAGAATTTGCATTAAATTTTGCTTTAAAACTGGGATAAAGTGCAGCACTGCATTCAAAATGTTGACCGTGACTATTGGAAAATTTACTATGAGTAAGACAAGAATTTATGGGTGTATAGACGCCTCAAAGAGGATCGAGAAGATGTTGAAGATGACGACTGCCCTGGATGCCCTAGCACATCAATTACTGATGAGAATGTGGAAGAATTAAAGAAAATGGTTCTGGAAAATTGCCGACTCATCATCATCAGAGAAGTTGCTGATGATGTCGGCTTATCCTTTGGCTCATGCCAAATAATTTTTTTGGTTGTTTTGGGCATGAAACATGTGGCAGCAAAGTTTGTTTCGAAATTGTTGAATTTCAACCAAACACAATGTCGTAAAGACACCACTCAGGAATTGCTGAATGAAGTCGAAAATCCAGAACCTTTAAAGGTTATAACAGCTGACTAAACATGGGTATATGGATATGGCGTCGAGGCCAAGGCTCAAGTGTCCCAATGGAGACTGCCTGAAGAGCTAAGATCCAAAAAAGTTCAACAAATTCGATCACATGTGAAGATTCTTCTGTTTTCTTCAATTACAATGGGATATGTACATAGTGAGTTCCTGCCTTATGATCATACGGTTAATAAGGAATACTATCTGGCAGTTATGTGCTGCTTGCATGAAGCAATCTGAAAAAAAAAAAAGAAGAAAGAAAATGACCAGAATTGTGGAAAAACACCACGATAATTCTCCCGCTTCAGTGCTTGTTCATGATATTCTGGCAAAAAACAAGATAGTTAATTTACCTCAGCCACCATATTCACTGGACATGGCCCTCTGCGACTTCTTTCTATTCCCGAGCTTGAAGAGAACCATGAAAGGAGAGGTTATTTAATCCTGGGAAATTAAGTACTTACAATTGTAAGCCACCCTTGCAATATTTATCTCTGAGGGAGATTCCCTTTGTGGTCTACAAGGGAAAATATGAATTGGCTGGAGAACTCACTGTCATACTGGCAAGTTGTCACAGCAGCTCAAGGGTTAGAGCAGTCACACATGAAGTGGAAGGTCTGTGGTTCAAACCCCAGCTGTGGCATTGAATTTTTCAGTTTCAATTCTACCTCTCAAACACTGTCCACACACAGCTTGTGTGTTTAAGAACACCAGAGGTACATACGTTTGTAGGCATAAATTAACATTAACTGACATATGTATTGATTGATTAGTTTGAATCTGAGTATTTATTTATTCTTTCACTTATTTTGGCCCTTTACAGTTTTTGCTGCCCTATCCATACAGAAAAAATATGTTACATTCACATGACTTTCATTACCCACCATTATTTATTATATATAGAGTATACAGTTGAATCTCATTTATATGTATCTCAAGGGGAAAAGGGAAGATTACTTGCAAATGAGACTTTGATAATGCACCATATATATATTTAAAAAAAAGCAATACATTTGGCCCAAATGTGTATAATTTACAAAGAGCCAAGATATGTACGAAGAAAACATTATTTTCAACTTAGTCCTGCTTTAAACACATCATTTAATTTGGCTTGTTTCACTTTTCTTGCATTAAGTGCATACACCACATTTTGCAAACTTACTTATGAACTTAAGAGATTTTTCACAACTTTGCCTACACACATTTATTGCACTTAACACTTCACTCACTTTAGTATTTCAAGATTTGAGTTGTCATCCCCATCATTGTCAGAGTTGCTTGAACTTGGTCTGCTTTCTTGATCACCACCATGTTTCTGGCACACATTAAGTTTCACCTTTCGTATGCATTCTACTTTATAATATAGTGTATAACATTTCCTTTTCCTGTTCTTCATGGCTGATTAAAGGAAACTAGGACTAAAAGACAAAACCACTGTTCAACGGCAAACACTAAATACAGAAAATGTTATCTTTACTTTTTGTTTGTTGCTACGACATTGTCGCGCCTGCTCTATCAGTAAATGTCTGTCTTTTGTTTCTGCGGCTGAAAGCCACCTGCTCAGCTTGCATCTTTGTCAACAGAAATAAGCAAAATACATCTCCAGTTTTTTGAGGATAGCATAGGCCATATGCTCATTATAATTATGTAAAACTCAGTTAATTTCACTGAAATTTAATATGTATAAGAGCAAATTACATATAAATGCATTACATACTGAGACAGAATATATGGTTAGACCCCAAAAGGAAAGCATTTATGTAAATATTTATTGCAAATGTAATTTATTTTTCATGTTGGTAAGGATTAGTTGAGTAATGAAAATGTATTACTATTTTATCAATTGTTAAGAAAAATAGAATCGTTTAAAAACCTCATAAATGTTAAGTTTCATGTTTAAATTTAATATGTATAAATATAAGAACCATATATATTTAATGTTAAAAGTGAAGGGAGGATAGATAAAGATCGCTTCCCTAACATTATAGGAAGTATTTAGCGTAGGAAAATTACAGAGTACTTCGTGGCAAAAATGAGTGCATACGCACATGAATACACAAGAGCATTATGTAAAGAGGTGCCAATTTTTGTCAGTAGCATCTCTGAGTTTGAAAAGTGAAGACACGTTCTTGTAACGCGTGTAGACATTACAAATGTTGCGTGGGTCTAAAAGACTTAATAAAGTGAAAAGACTGTCAAGAAAATATAAATAGGTGCGACGAAAGTCAATTCAATTATAACAAGTGTAATATGGGATGAAAAAAGTATAAATAAAGTGATACAGTGAAGTTACATCGAGTGTTCATTCATTTCACCCAGTACCACGCCCTGAGAGAAAGAAAAGAATCTCATAGCTCAACGCAAAGTAATAAATCTTTTAAAAGCTCAGAACCAATATAAATAAGTTTCTATTAACACGTTTGTATTACATTTTGCCAGGACCTACAAAAATTTACATATAAATATGGATTACTTAGAACTGGGTTACATATAAAGCAGGTTCAATGGTATTACGCTAGCTTCTACAAATTATAGTTACAAACAATTTTTTTCTATCTGTTTTATATTAATTAAGATAAATGCTTTTGAAAATAGTTTCATACATTTCCTGTATGTAGAAGGGGTATAAAAACCAAAGCAATACAAAATCTTAAAAATGTGTTGCTATACTTGAAATTCCATATTCTCTCCATTCCATCACAATTAAGTGAATGGTAACAACCTTCTATAAACAACAAAATATTGCACAATTCAAAATGGTAATAACAAATATTCCAGAAATGGCTGATGCTACAAAAAAGTTGTTTGAAATAAATTGTATGTTTACAAGGAGACTTACATTTATGTATGTTTACCAAGCTTTTGTCTACTGGTGCGACATATTTGGGATACTGGGGTTTCTAGTCTTGTCAAGGAGAGGTGTTTTAGGAAAGCGTGGGTGTTTTTGGTTTGTTGTTTTGTTTTTCACACAGGCCATTCCCCCTAGAAGTACGTTGAAGGATATGGGTTGCAGTAGGTAAGAGATGAATATTCAGGTAAAGAATCGAGTCTGTATTTGCTTCTTTTTTTTTTTTTTTTTTTTTTTTTTTTTTTTAATGAATACGGTTAGATTTACTTGACATCACATTTATCTATGTTGCCCTTCTGACAGGAACTCTGCTTGATTATCACTGTTTTGTGCAACGATTACGCCCTTTGCCAACCTCCGTCTTTCATGCACTGCACACTATTTCAATCTTCCAGCTCTCACGTCTTTCTTGCACCAAGAAGAAGAAGAGACAAGTGTCTTCCTCCGCCTCTCAAAAGCTTCGTTCTAGGCTTTAGTTCTTCTGCTTGGCCAAATTTACCTTATGATTAAGTATGTATGCCTAAGTTTTGCTCAGTCTTAGGTTTTTCAGCACTTTTGTTAATTTTCTTTCAGAGGTGGATGCACTTCCTGTTGCCCCATTACTTGTCTGGGATTATTCCTGTACCCTTGCTCCACCTTTTCTCTTTCTGCCAAAATTCAACTTTTGTATGTCTGCCTGCACTCTATTTTCAATACTATACAATTATTACAAGCATCCATATGATTAATGGGCACGGGTTTCAGTTTCACTATATAGACAAAGCGGGATGGCTCAGGTGGTAACATCTGTGGCCCACATTTGCAAGGTTGCTAGTTTGATTCCCACGGCCAACCTTCTTGACGTTTTTTCTTTCTTTCTTTTTTTTTCCTTTTTTTTTTGGGGGGGGGGGGTGGGGTTCCCTGGTCATTAGGGTGATATTTAACTTACATCCCCCTTCCACTTCCGTTTATTTCATTTATTTCATTCTCTAGATATCAGGTCTTCCCAGGTTATAAGAGTCAGTGTCTCTGTGGTATGCTATGGTGGTGCCTGTACTCTGAAAATAGAGTGCTGAGCTGAGGGGAAGCACTGTGGTCGGCTGGCCACCCTTCCAGGGGAACTGATTGATCAGTTGGACCTCACTGGTGACAGCCTCTCTGTGGCGACCTGGAACACTCTTGGACTGAAGAACTTGGCTGCACCTGTTAGGGAACCTGTAGTTGTCCCGCTTGTGATGCATTCTGACCACCTGTAGGGTACTTTCATCTCATCCTTCCTGCCAGGGTCTGACACACAATAAGCCATCAGCTGACATGCGGAATCCCTACTGTGACAGACAGAAGACAAGCTCTTGTCTACCTCTTATGCTCTACGGATAGGTACATAGTGGAGAAAGTAAAAATTTAATTGAGGTTCTGAACGACTAACTATCAATGTAGAATTCTCATGCAAATAGTAATCACAGGCATACAAGCTTCATCATGCCTCATGTCCATATAAGAGATATTATTATTTCTTTAATAACTTAAACTTATCTGCCAAATGTGCTTATCAGGACAAATATGATACTAACTTTGATTCAGCATCCCACACATTTATCTCTCTCTCTGTGGTAACAGTGCAGTATCTTCCTTCTCGATGCTTGCTTATATCCAGACTAGTGAATGGAGTTGAAGATTCTGTTCTGTGCAATAGCTCCATTCTTCTCAATGAAGTCATGGAATACATGAAGCAACTGTTTCGCAGACGAATACCGATGATACCTGGGGGCCAAAAGGAAATCAATATTAAATTAAGCGTTAATACTTTAAAACAAGAATGTATTTTATTTCCTCCTTTTCCACAATACCCCTCTGGCTCCACTGCTTTAAATGCAAGTGCCACTGTGGTCTATCTGCCAATATTGGTTTAAATCGCATTTGCTGGTTTAAGTTTACTGGCATTCGAGGAAACACATATGATTTGATTTTTAGAAACAAAAAATGTATGATTAAGTGAAAGTATAGTATGTAAGGAAACATAAGTACTGCATAAGAACAAGTTACTATTGCATTTTTAATTCTGCACTGTTTAAATTTACTTCTTTGCCAAATCCTACCACTTATCATGAATAAAGAAACTGTTATGCTAATTTTTCATGAATTGCATACACCACAGAAGCCATAAGTTCAATTTTTAGTATTGTTGCTATAGCCATGTGAAAATTTTAATGGTAGCTCGGAAGCGAGTTACTTACCAGCTCTAGTTGCAATTGAGCAACTGCATGCCGTAGTAGTGTGTGTGTGTGTAGTGTTTAACGCCCGCTTTTACTACTACGGCACCACAGGCGGTGACACTGATGATACATGGAATGAAGATGGAGCACCGGTGGAATGAGATGGTGGGGGAAACCGGAGAACCCGGAGAAAACCCGCCCAGACGCCGCTTCGTCCACCACGAATACCACATGCGGGTCCCTGGGATCGAACCCGGGCCGCCTAGGTGGTAGGCGAGCGCGCTAACCGCTCGGCCACGGTGCCGCCCCGTAGTAGTGTCTGGGACAGTCAATGTCAAATATCCATCAAATAATATTATTATGTAATAAACCACAGTGTGCTGCACTATTAAATGTATATTTATTGTTAAAATTATAGTGTATATTTTATTTAAATATATCACTGTTTCATTGCAAGGACTTTGCTTAGCATATTGTTGTTGTTGTAGTGTTTAATGCCCGCTTTTACTACTACGGCACCACAGGCGGTGACACTAATGATACATGAAGATGGAGCACCGGTGGAATGAGATGGCGGGGGAAACCGGAGTACCCGGAGAAAACCCGCCCTGACGCCGCTTCATCCACCACGAATACCACATGCAGGTCCCTAGGATCGAACCCGGGCCGCCTAGGTGGTAGGCGAGCGCGCTAACCGCTCGGCCACGGCGCCGCCATTTGCTTAGCATAAGCACTATGTCAACCATCTGCCTCAAAACTTTCCACACCTGAAATCTTCTCCTCCTCTACACTATTGCACCATCATAGGCATCATCACCACTGTCGCTACTTTCTGCATCATTATCCCGAATAAGAATTCTTTAACAAATGTTTTCGCCTGGCATCAAACATGGGGATCTTACACATGTTAGCACACTTGATAACTGTTACACTACAAAAACCAGTTATCGAGGTAGGTGAGACTGCCTTTGTGGTTGACCAGGAGGAACTGGTTTGAGAATTTAATGCCATTCTGGCAGTTTGTCACGATAGCTCAATGGTTAGAGCAGCCGTCTAGTAAGCGGAAGGTCTGTGGTTCAAATCCCAGTTGTGGCATTGAATTTTTAAGTTCCAGTTCTACCTCTTAAACTTCGCCCACACATGGCTTGTGTGTTTAAAAACACCAACAGTAAGTTTGTTGGCATAAATAAATAATAACCACGGTTATCGGTTCTGCATTTCCCTATAAAATGCCTTTTTTTATCTGGAATTACATTATTCACTTGTTGCATATAAGAAAGGCCAGAATAAACTATTAAGAGAAATTGAAAACATGTGTTTCTATTTGGGATCAAACAGGAGACCTTACACGTGGGCGGTGCACATGATAACCGCTACACTACGGAAACATGGAATGTGGGTTCTCCAGTTTTCTTTGATAATTTCAATACTTACGTTTACTTTCATTAATTTGTCTTAAATTATTCACTTTTTGGGCACCAGAAAGGGCAGAATAAAGAACTTACGAGCAATTAAAAACATACAAAATTCTTTGAAATTATTTATTTATGCCAACAAACTTATCGTTGGTGTTTTTAAACAACAAGTCGTGTGTGGGCAATGTTTGAGATGTAGAATTAGAACTCTGCTTACCAGGCAGATGCTCTGACCATTAACCTACTGTGACAACCTGCCAGAATGGCATTGAATTCTTTAACCAATTCATATTTCTCTCAGTAAACCACAAAGGCGGTCTCAGCTACTTACTATTGTAAGTACTTTATGTCCCGGGATTAAATAACCTTCAGATGGTAATTATTATTTATTTATTCCAACAAACTTACTGCGGGTTTTTTTAAACACACAAGCTGTGTGTGGGGAATGTTTGAGAAGTAGAATTGGAACTGAATAATTCAATGCCACAGACCCTCCGCTTACCAGGTAGTTGCTCTAACCATTAAGCAAGCTACTGTGACATTCTGGCAGGCTGTCACATTGCTGTGGTATTGAATTTTTCAGTTCCTATTCTACTTTTCAAACATTCAATGCCAGCTGTGGCATTGAATTTTTCACTTCCAATTCTACTTCTCAAGCATTGCCCATACAGCTTGTGTTTTTAAAAACACCAACAGTAAATTTGTTGGCATGAATAAATAATAATAACCATCTGAAGATTATTTAATCTTGGGACATAAAGCACTCATGATAATAAGTCGCCATTAGGGTAACTGTCTCTGATGTGAGACTGCCTTTGTGGTTTGCTGGGAGAAATACAAATTGGTTGGAGAATTGAATGCCATTCTGGCAGATTGTCACAGTAGCTTAATGGTTAGAACACCTGCCTGGTAAGCGTAGGGTCTGTGGCTTAAATCCCAGCTGTGGCATTGAATTTTTCAGTTCCAATTCTATTTCTCAATTCTTTGAAACTTTGAAAATGTAGGAGCCATCATTATAGTGGCAAATACAATATAAGTGCTAATACTGCTCTCTTTGCCAACACAATACATGGAAAACTTTTGATGCAGACTGTACGAGGTACGAGCTGTTAGTAAACACAAATACCATATCACAGAAACTGATCAGGTAAGCAACAAACAATCCCTATGCTCGTCAGCTGGATTGACGGTCAGAGCCACAAGTCCAGAAGTTTTGTGTTAGCTGTATCTATAGCAATTCAGTGATAGAAGACTAACGGTTTATACCCTGCTTAGGTTTTGATTTAATATATAATATAAATCTTTGAATCATACAAAAATATGTAATATCACTATTAACACGGGAAATACCAAGCTACGTGGTGCCACAGCAACATATACAACTTGCATTCAGGTCCCAGTTTCAATCGTCAACTGACCACTCTGACTTGGGTTTTTCCATGGGTTTTCTTGTCACTAGGTGAGTAGGGAGTACTGAGCCAGCAGTGAGAGAGTGTAGACGTATGCCAAGGACACTTCCGTAAGAGGAAAGAAGACTCAAAGGACATGGCCAGTAAAGATACTACAGACGAAGCGGTAACAGTGCAGGGGGAAATAGGAAAAATACTAGCAATGGAAAAGAGTACAGAGGGAAATAAAAGAAGAAAATTAGTCGATAAAGAAAAGGAAATACTTAAAAATATAGAAACAATAAAAGAAGAACTATAAAACATCAAAGAGAAAATGGAAAAATGGGAGGACAGACGAATAACTTGGTATTTGTCGGAATAGAAGGAAGGATGGGCTTCGATCCAAGGCAAGAGGTAAAGGAAGTGTTGGAGAAGAAGCTACAGATAACCACTAGTAACTATGAAATACATAAAGCATTTAGGTTCAGATGAAGAAGCATTATAGCAAAATTTATAAATACATATATAACTTACAATATACTGAAACAGACAAAAAAAACTGAAAGGAACAAAGCTCTTTATCACCAAGGACATATAAGTCCAAAGGCAGCAAATTAAGAAATTAATAGAACAGAGAAGGCAAGCAAAAAGTGAGGGGAAATAGGTATACATAAGAGGTTTAAAATTATGGGCAGATGGACAAATTGCAGAAGAAAATAATGAATTAACAAACACAGTAGCGGAAATTCAAGAAGTGACGAGTCAGGAAACACAGAAAATTAATAACTCAGTCGCATCACGTTTCGAAGAATTGCTGAGACAGGAAAGACACATCTACTCAAGGTCAGATGAGAAAAACGAGGGAAAATTAGCAAACGACAAGGTGAAAGAAGAGAAGAAAAAGAAGAAGAAGAAGAAGAAGAAGCAGGAGGAAGAAGAAGAACAACAACAACAACCTGTGATTGGCGACAATAATTCGATGGAGAAAAAAGATGGCAGCAAGCAGACAAACAAACATGGAGAGCAGACAAAGATGCTAGTGCAAGTAACTCAAACAACAAAGGGGCAATTCCAAAGTCAAGTAGATAAGTTGGGTAATTAAGAAGAGGTGGGGTATGACCAGGTGGAATGGGAGATCAGAGAGACAGCATCACGTATTTGGGTAGATTGAAACGGGAGAAGGCCAAGCAGAAATGTGCAACTCGTATTTGGAAAGATATTAACCTTAAAAAATCTGACATGTTGCACTCACATGACTTTCTCTACTCTTGTACTAACCATTGTTAGAAACTCTTATTCCTATATCTTCAAGTCAGTTTAGATAAACATTTGTACAAATTATCTTATTGCTTATTTCCTTGTAGGTGCAAGGGGAATATTAGAATACAGTAGGTCTTGAACGAAACTCAAATCTTCTAAAGCTTTGAGATCCCGTTCTCTTTGCATGCTTAATATATACAAAAATGAACAACAATGTTGCATTTCACGAAAGTTTTAAGTTTTTCCAACATTGACACAAATAACAGGAAATATCTCCGAAATGGTTCACACAACAAAAAATGTATGAGACATAAATAAAATTGTGTGTTAGAGCAAGATCTACAATTTTTGTATAGTGGAATTTTGTCTCTTTCTGACGGTTTACGAGTTATTCAAAAGTCATCCAGAGTAAACAGGATTACACAGGCTATAGACAGAAAATTCAAAATATACATTTCATTTTTCATAAAAATATCTTAAACATATGTCATTTTAATCTAAACTGCTAGAGCCATTTTCAAGAACATCCCAATTTTCGAAAAATTTTCCACACACACAGGATCTTTTTCTAAAAATACTTTTTTTCGGATTCAGGGAGCCTCAAAACATATATTTTCGGTGAAATCTTGACTTCAAATTTTTGGGTGGAATACCCTTTACTTACCAGTAGAGAAAGTAAAAAGTGGATATCAGATAATGAACATGTATTAATATATAGGAAGCTGAAGAAAAAATCTGATGTGTTGCACTCACATGACTTTCTCTACTTTTGCACTAACCATTCTTACAAACTCTTATTCCTATATCTTCTTCGTGTTAGTTAAAATAAACATTTGTACAAATTATCTTATTGTTTATTTCCTTGTAGGTGCAAGGGGAATATTGGAATACAGTAGGCTTTGTGCGATAGTCAAATCTTTTAAAGCTTTGAGATTCCGTTCTCTCTGCACACGTAACATAAAAAAATGAACAACGATGACCCATTTCACGAAAGTTCTAAGTTTTCCAAAACTCACACACATAACAAGGAATATCTCCGAAATGGTTCACCCTACAAGAAAATTTATTGAGACATAAATTGTGTATTTTAGCAAGATCTACATATTTTATGAAGTATGATTTGGTCTATCTCTAACGGTTTACCAGTTATGCAAAAGTCGTCCAGAGTAAATACGACTACAGGGCCTATAGCCAGAAAATTCAAGATCTACATTTCATTTGTCATAAAAATATCTCAAACATATGACATATTAATCAAAATCATTAGAGCCATTTTCAAGAAAATCAACATTTTCGAAAAATTTTCCATGTAAAGGGTAGTTTAGGGTGGGGCTATTTTCTTCAAAATCTTCGTGTCACATACTTGAAAGACATTAAACTTAAATACCAGCTTTGGTTTTTAACCGAATTTTCGTTTTTGAGTTATGCTGTCCACAGACTGACAGACTGACACACAGACCTTTTTCTAAAAATGCTTTTTTTGGATTCAGGGGGCCTCAAAACATGTATTTCTGGTGAAATCTCGACATCGAATTTTTGAGTGGAATACAATACTTCCCCTACTTACCAGTAGAGAAAGTAAAAAGGGAAGAAAATAGTGCTTCACACTGTGTGACAAGGAAGAACAAGTGATCAAGTGAACTATGTTCAGAGCTGGTAGGAGGGGTGGAAATTAAAGTTTAGAGTTAATGTCAAGTAAGCATTTTGGAAAAAAGAAACAGAAATTCAGTGAGGAAAGGAAGTGGAAGTGATATAGAGCTAAGAAGAAAATGAATAAGTGAGGTGTAGGAAATTATTTACACATGATCAGGAAACATAAGAAAACCGAGGGGGAAAATAAATTTTAGAATGGAATGGGTAATTTAAAATAGTAATGATCTTAGAGAAAAGAAAGTATAAGAGAATTTGGTAAAAGCAAGTGAATCAAAAAGACGAAAGTTAAACAAGGTTAATTAACTGTAGCCAAGGAATTAACA
This sequence comes from Tenodera sinensis, assembly GCA_030765045.1. Lineage (NCBI taxonomy): Eukaryota > Metazoa > Arthropoda > Insecta > Mantodea > Mantidae > Tenodera > Tenodera sinensis. Next base: position 76,664,899 of record CM060967.1, read on the forward strand.
GCCCATGGCAAAAATTATATGTAGAGAATCGCAGAAGGGCCAGGGTTCAAGTTCATGGGCAACCTAACATGTATATGTTTTGGTATTCAGTAAATTCATATTCAGTCACTAGGTGAATGCTGGGGTGGATTCTCTTCTCCACGGATTCCTTTCCCTTCATTTCTCATTTCCCTCCCTTGTCATCTTTCAGGTTTGGTTGGTAGTCTGGTACGTTCTGGCAAATGCGGACAGATGGCATGGATACTTGTGCTCTGGAACCCCTTCCCTACCCCTCCTGGAAGTTGCTGCCCGGGCTGCAAGGGTCACCTCATCGCCCTCTCCCTGAGTAGAGAAACACTTTGGTTGTGCGCCTTGTGTCAATATCTGTAACTGTTAGGAACTTTTGTGCTTCTCTAGGCTTCAATGGCTCTGCTCTGAGAAGCCTACAGTCTCACTTTGCCCCAACCCTTCCTCCTGGGCAGGGGATAATCCACAAAAATCCAAGTCGCGTTCCTGGTGGGTTGAGGTGTCTCCCTCTGTTACTACCTACACAAACAGGGGAAATAATAGCTTTTTCTTTGTGAAATCAAACAGAAATACTGAATATGGAATTCTTGGAGAAAGCACACTGACAAATTATTCACAGATGGAAGCAGCATTCAAAGACATGACACTCAAGAATTTTAAATATACCATGAAAACAGAATTGAGTACAACAAAGAATATACACAAAGAGTCTAATCTCCATAAAGATATGGATTCAACAAACAGAAAGACAAGAAAGTTTTTAAATTCAACATGCAAAGGTTCCTTACCAAATAACTGAAAAACTTCTATTGTAGTTCCCATTTATAAAAACAAAACATCAAATTAAAAATGGTGCCGCAAAACACTACATGCACACACTTTCAGAGAAAGGCGGCAAATAATGAAATTATTGATAGAGGTTATTTAATTTATTTTAAAGTCAGGGAATGTTATATTGTGTGCCATGTACTGTATTTGGGGAACATCAGACTTGGCAGCATCTTGCAATTCTTGAACTAGAGGCATCCCAGAACTAATTACAGCTCAAGAAAACAGATCAAGACTCAAAGACTGTGTTAGTTTTAAAAGCAGAAGCTGTGCTCGACCAGGATAGTGGGAAATTACTCACACAGTTTGAAAATGAAGTGCAATACTGGCATAATATGCTACAAAGTGTTGTTGCCATAGTGAAGAAACTTTCTTCTAGAGGAGTGTCTTTCTGAGGTGAGAATGTACTCTGAAGTGCTGTCCTACAAGGTCTAGGACCACAATTCCAAATTGCAGAGTCCATGGAATTCCACAAGTGGTTCTCAGTGGTTCCACCTACAGCAGTTATGAAGATGATGAGAACTGCTATTATTTATTAGTGTGAAAAACAAAATCAATGTGCCTTATTGATCGAGCTGAGAACATGCTTTTCATCATGGCCTACAAATAAAGGCATCAATTTCTGATGTATTTTGGTGACTACATTACAACAAAAGCTTTATTAAAGCAAGCACTAGATAATGGTGTCAACATTATCAATTTTGTGAAGGCACAACCTTTGCAGTGTAGGTTGCTCACAATATTAAGAAGTTATGGGAAGCATACACAAGTTATTCTTAATGTAACATATGACAATGTAACAGATCCCACTCCTAACACCATAAGACAAATTCTACATTCAGTTGCTTCTGTCACTTTATTTTCTCGTCTAAAACTGATTCAGAAAAACACAGTCCTCTTTAATCATTGTTAACACAATTTACAGCTTCTCGTGACCTAGCAACTCACTAAAACTGCTTCACACAACTCTGACATGACAAATGTTTACAACTGTCTCACAATCTCTCAACACTGACTGCACACACACTTAAAACTAAATAACTGCTAACACCAACATCGTTCAGACATCATAAAAAGTGGCTACTCTCACCATCTTGATTCATTTATATAGGTGAGAATGATGGATTTTTCTTGAAATTCATCTTTTCTTGAACCTATTGTAAGTAAGCAGTGAATAATAATAATAATAATAATAATAATAATAATAATAATAATAATAATAATAATAATAATAATAATAATAATAATAATAATAATAATAATAATAATAATAATAATAATAATAATAATAATAATAATAATAATAATAATAATAATAATAATAATAATAATAATAATAATAATAATAATAATAATAATAATAATAATAATAATAATAATAATAATAATAATAATAATAATAATAATAATAATAATAATAATAATAATAATAATAATAATAATAATAATAATAATAATAATAATAATAATAATAATAATAATAATAATAATAATAATAATAATAATAATAATAATAATAATAATAATAATAATAATAATAATAATAATAATAATAATAATAATAATAATAATAATAATAATAATAATAATAATAATAATAATAATAATAATAATAATAATAATAATAATAATAATAATAATAATAATAATAATAATAATAATAATAATAATAATAATAATAATAATAATAATAATAATAATAATAATAATAATAATAATAATAATAATAATAATAATAATAATAATAATAATAATAATAATAATAATAATAATAATAATAATAATAATAATAATAATAATAATAATAATAATAATAATAATAATAATAATAATAATAATAATAATAATAATAATAATAATAATAATAATAATAATAATAGCAGTAGGAGTAGGAGTAGCAGTAGGAGCAGCAGGAGCAGCACCAGCACCAGCACCAGCAGGAGGAGCAGCAGGAGGAGCAGTAGGAGCAGTAGCAGCAGCAGGAGCAGCACCAGCACCAGCAGGAGGAGCAGTAGGAGGAGCAGGAGCAGCACCAGCACCAGCAGGAGGAGCAGCAGGAGGAGCAGTAGGAGCAGTAGCAGCAGGAGCAGCACCAGCACCAGCAGGAGGAGCAGTAGGAGCAGTAGCAGCAGCAGGAGCAGCACCAGCACCAGCAGGAGGAGCAGTAGGAGCAGTAGCAGCAGCAGGAGCAGCACCAGCACCAACAGGAGGAGCAGCAGGAGGAGCAATAGGAGCAGCAGGAGCAGTAGGACCAGGAATAGGAGGAGTAGGAGTAGCAGTAGGAGTAGCAGTAGGAGTAGCAGTAGGAGTAGCAGTAGGAGTTGATACCGAAATTTAGATTTCCGATCGAATGGGCTTTTGAAAAAGACACGTTTTAATTTAATTGCCGGATGTGAGATTTGCGATAAGTGTTAAGTAATAACATAAATAGATAATAGAGCAGGAAGTGTTGTAAGGTGAGCAAGATATGAGTAAATAATAGTCGTTAAATTTGTAGGATAAACACATTATTGGTTTGAAATTAACGAGTCATGACGTCATACCCTATAGTTCGAAATCAGTAAAAAGTCAGTTCGACCAACCTTAAAAGTCGCGCGATATATTTAATAAAATATAAAGTAAATATCGTTTAATCCTAAAAAGGTAATTATATATTCGAAATTCATAAAAGAACATGTTATAATAGAAAGGGACATTTCTAAATTGCGGAAAAAGGAAATAGCATTTTGGATACGAGGCTTTCTTGGATGACGTCATGACATTCAAATTGAAGAACGGTTTTCTTAGCGTGGGTAAGAGAGAAAGCGTCTGGTCATTACTCAACCAGAGATCAGTACGGGAGGTTGTGCTGTGCGGACGTGAGTGAGATTCCTCTACATATAGAATCGGCATAGCTCCCGAAAATATTTAAAATAAATAAATAATATATAAAGTTGTTCTTGGGTTGTCCATCACACTTACGCAAACCCGAGATAAAAGTAAGAGATCTCAAGCTGACTAGCCGGAGCGAAACACATCAAAGGGCAACACCACGTTACCAACGACATTTAAGCATCAACGGCCGATACAGCGATACATCAGGAAGCGAAGAACGATTATTTTAGCTTCAGAGTACCAGTATCAGTAGCAGTAGGAGTACCAGTAGCAATAGCAAAATTAAATTTAAATTATTTTGTTGTTTAACGACACTGTCAATTGCCAGGATCACATCAGCGTCGCCGGTGTGCCGGAATTTCGTCCCGCAGGAGTTCTTTTACATGCCAGAGTAGCAGTAGCAGTACCAGTAGCAGTAGGAGTACCAGTACCAGTACCAGTAGGTGTAGGAGTAGGAGTAGTAGTTGTAGTAGTAGTAGTAGTAGTAGGAGTAGTAGTAGGAGTAGTAGTAGGAGTAGCAGGAGTAGTAGCAGGAGAGTAGTAGGAGTAGTAGTAGGAGTAGCAGTAGTAGCAGCAGCAGCAATAGCAATAGCATTAGCAATAGTAATAGTAATAATATTGATAATGATAATAATCATAATAATAATAATAATAATAATAATAATAATAATAATAATAATAATAATAATAATAATAATTGTAATCATAATAGTAATAGTAATAATAATAATAATAATAATAATAATAATAATAATAATAATAATAAGAAGAAGAAGAAGAAGAAGAAGAAGAAGAAGAAGAAGAAGAAGAAGAAGAAGAAGAATCATAATAATAGTCCGACACTTCTGTGTTTATGCATATTTGTGGGAGTCAGGACATAGTTGTCAACCTTATTTATTGCAACAGTAACATTCAAGATACAATTAGAACAAAGCATCAAAAACTAAAATGTACAGATTAAAATATAATAGTTCTTTAAACAAATAATTCACATTGACATTTTCAGACTCAATACAATAAAAATATTTCAAGTAATTAAAATTCTTAGTTCAGAATATTTATTCAATTGCTATTCGGAAGTTTACAATTTCATTTTACTCTCGGAAAATTTATTGTATACTCATCACCCCCAGTTGCTACACCTAAATTCCCACATTTCAGGCTTCTTTTGCTTCATCTTCTACTCCTGCTACCAATCTATCAATTCTTCTTCTCAGTACAGCATTCATTCTTCTGGTGGATGTCACATAACACCTTATTCTGTTTCTATATCTCAACTCATTTCTATTATCTTCTCCTGTCACATTCAAATGAAAAAGTAATTCACCAATATCCTTTACATTTCCCTCATGAACTGTCATGGGTTGCTGTCTGTTCCTTACTTTGGTAAAACGCCAGTAGTCGGAAGTCTCTTGAACAATCTGGCAACACTGTTCTACCGCACTCATTGTTGTTGCTGACCACTGCATTGTCGTCAGCCATGTATTTACAAGAAGTGGTGTGAGGTAGCTAACATGAGCTTCTCTGACATATGTGAGTGACCAGTGGTGTGAGGTTGCTTGACCTTGAGCATCTCTGATGGCCACTGCTGGCTGGTGTCATACTGCTCCCTCCTCAGAGCTGGTTGTCCTGACCAGACAATCCGAATGTACCACCAGCATGTTTCCTCAAGGCACCCTCTGATAAACTAGACCACCGAACCTCTTCTCCACAAGTCACGATCCTTAGCATCAATATTGAGTAGAGCTCCTTGGTCCAGGTAGGGTGATGTATGCAGATCTGCAGATTCTGACGACTCTTAGTCTGGTTGCCCTTCACCCAGATGTGATGATGGGCCATCCTGAGCATAATATGAAAATGGCCTAGAGGGTTCCATAACTGCTGACCTTCCAGATGCACCTTTACAGCCACCTTGTCCTGGCAAGTCCAACCTCTGTCAGGGTTACTCTGCTAACCCTAAGATGTTCACTGGGGCTCCAGAGTATTATCTCACCTTGTCCAAATCATGGACCCTTCTGCCAACATCATCCATTGCCTTGTGGCTTCTGAGGATGTTCAGTCCCAGTATCACCTTCTCAGCCAACCTTATGATGGACACCCAACAACTTATAACACTCTGCCCAAAAGTCAATTCCAATCAGCCTCCATCTCCACAGGCAAGGTGTTACACAATACTGCCACTATTCTCATAAGATTAGTCTAATGTCCTCACTGGCGTGTCCTTCACCATGTCAGATAAGATCACGGTCATGCTGCAGGCATGTCTACTAGTACATGGCATGACTTCTCCTGTATCCTACCATCTTCGAAGATGTCATCCTCCATTCTTCTATCTATGGCACACAGTGTCACTTGATGGGATGGTCCCAATGGTTCCTCCTTGCCCCATGCCAAGCTGATCCTTACTTGTTCTCTACCTGCTCATAGGCATTCCTACTGACAGTCCTTCACAATGTGTCCTGATTGGCTACATCCTCAGCACACACCACTAGGGGATCCCTGCAGACTTCTCTGAGCTGGCTCTTTGTCTCCGTTGTCTCACACACTTCCATTCTCTGACATGGGTGTAACTGTTACCTCAGCCATTAAGCAATCCCTCTTCAGATCCATGCTATTCCGCCCACCCCTGCCATCCAGTTCCTTGATGCTGCCGTCAACTCTTGACTTCCAGGGTGCTAAGATGTTCCCCACCATTCCTCAACATCGTCCACGATGTCAACCCATTGGCAGAGATCTTCCTGCAAGAGTTCTTCCACAGGTTCTTTCATGCTGACCAGTTGCCCATTAATCTCGGTCGATAGCTCCATAATCGTCTCAGACATTTCTGTTTTCACATTTTCCATCCCATATTTCCATGTCTTTACTTTGCTTCCCAACTTCTCCATCCCAGCTTTCACTTCTTCCACTCCGAATTTTATTTCTTCCATTCTAGATTTCATTTCTTTCATATTAGTCAACAGTTTCTCAATTGTGGTTTTCGAACTCTGCTCCATCATGAAGTTCACATCCTACTCTGGACACCAGTACAAAATGACAATGAGACAAATCCCACTCCTGACATCAGTGATAAATTACACTTTTGCTAAATAAGGAAAATTGAAGCTATTAACAGTGAAGCAACAAGATTCTAAAGTAAGAACAAATTAGAAACTAAAAACTTCACTTATCTTAGTAATGTTGTTATTCTTTTGCTAACCCTTGGGTTTCAAGCAACATTACTAAGATACGTGAAGTTTTTAGTTTCTAATTTGTTCTTACTTTACACTTTTGCTTTTTCTGTCACTTTATTTTCTTCTTTAAAACTAAACCACAAAAACACAATCCTCTTTTATTGTCATTGGCACAATCCATAACTCGTCATAACTTGTAACTCACAGCTGTTGTGTCTGATCGAAACCTTGACATATACTTCACAGTCTTTCAGTTCTACTTTGTTTCACAAACTGCTGGATTCAACAATCACATTCACTAAGACTGCTTCATACAAGAACTCTTGACATGACAAGTAAATGTCTACACACATTCTCTCAACACTGACTGTACACACACTTAAAACTAATTAACTGCTAACAGCTGTCTTGTTCATCACTTAATGAGTATATAATAAAAACTGGTTGCTTTTACTGCCTCAACTCGTTTATATAGGCAAAATAACATATCACAGATTTTTCTCGAACCTCTTGTGAATAAGCCAGCTGTCAGAAGTCTCTTGAACAACCTAAAAACTTGTTCTGCTGCAGTTACTGTCATCCTTGTTCTGACTGCTCCATTGTCATCAGCCATATATGAGGGCTGATCAATAAAGACTGAGACTGATATTTTTTCACAGATTTTTATTACTCCAATTCAATGTTTACATGATCTTTTTCAAAGTAGTCCCCTCCTACTTCAATGCACTTTTTATAGCATCTCTGCCAGTCCTTGAATACGTGCTGCAGACCATTCTTTGTCAGGTCCTTGAGAATCACCTCACTTTTCTTGAGTTCTCAAATTGAATACCCCTAAGCTTTGCTTTTAGTGATGGGAATAAAAAAAAGTCACAGGGTGCAAGATCGGGGTTATAAGATGGATGTGGTACACAGATAATGTTGAATCGAACCAGAAACTGCATGACTTGATTTGCGATGTGAGGCTGTGCATTATCATGATGAAGTCGCCATCCAGTCCGAGAAAGCTCTGGTCATTTCTTTGCAATGTGCTTCCTCAGTGTAGCCAATACTGACGTGTAGTATGCTGCTGTAACAGTAGTGTAAGGGGAACTGCATGCTGGTAAATCATTCCATTACAGTCAAAAAATGTGATCACCATCACTTTCCCTGCACATGGAACAACTTTTGCCTTTTTTGGTGTTGGAGAACCTGGCGATTTCCACACTGTGATGGCTTGTTTTCCTTCAGGATCATAATGATGCAGCCATGACTCATCACGGGTGATAATCAATTTAAAAAATGCTCCTCCATCAGCAAAGAGGCGCAGCACCTCACGGTTGGTCTCCATTTGCACAGCCTTTTGTTCGGGAGTCAACAGACGTGGCACCCAACAAGAACAAACTCGGGTCATATGGAGATGGTCGTGCATAATTGTAAACACACTGCCATATGAAATTCTCAACACTTCACTGAGGTTACGTAATGTTATACGCTGATCCTCTCGGACAATCACAGTAGCTGTGTTGATGTTGACTTCAGTCACAGCAGAAGCCGAAGCACCAGGCCTACCTTGCTTAACACTGACAAGTCGGTCTTCTTTGAAGTCCTTGAACCACCTAAACACTGTTGCACGAGGTAGTGCATCTTCACTGTATGCTTGCTTCAGCTTTTCATAAGTTTCAATGGCTTAATGGTTTAAACAAAAACAGAATATGATTGCGCTGTACTGCTCCTCTCGCATCACCTTCATTGTCTGGTATGCAAAATGCACGTAGGGTCTACAAAATAGAGCATTACTACCAACCTACCAATACGAGAGTGCTGCTGCCTACCGACATTATACATAAAAACCCACTCCTTTCAAATATTTATGTTACAGATACGCAAATATCATGGAAGCTACAGGAAAAAGTCAGTCTCAGTCTTTGTTGATCAGCCCTCGTATTTACAAACAGTGGTATAAGGTAGCTAACACAAGCTTCTCTGAGGCATGTGACCACCCAATGGTGTGAGGTAACTTGACCTTGAGCATCCGTCCAGTGTCACATTATTAAAAATAGAAGTGCAATAGTTGTTGCCTGGTAAAGCATTGTCTCATTTACATGAACTTCAAACAAGTTTCTTCCCTTTTGAATGATCAAAAATAGTTTGCTGCTAGCAGATTATCTGAAGAATGAGAGATGGTTGTGCAAATTATGTTAATTACCAGACATTTTTTTCACAAATGAACGAATTCAGCACAATCTTGCGAGGAAAACAACAATATTTGATAATAATGACCAGGCAGTAAAATCTGACCACAAATGGGAGAGAAGGAAGACCTCCGTTTATAGTTTGGGTGTTAGTTCTGTGCCAGTGAAGCCTGGTTGTGCAGTGGTTATCTGGACAGCTAGTGAGCCTACAACTCTCGTGCATGTGCAGTGAATACAGCTAGTTCAGTCTAGCAGAAGCAGTATTACGAGTGATGTCTCTCTTTTAGCCATCTGCTTATGATATTTGAACTGGCTGTGCACAGTTAGCATTTCTATAATTAAACTAAGCCAGTGTTTTGGCGGGTGTTTCTTGAAGGTGAGGTTATTATGTTATTGTATATTATTAGGTTGTCCTATTATTGCTAGGTTATTATTATTGGGTTATTATTGTTACGTTATTGTCTTTTGCATTCTTATACAAAGTAAAATGCCTCCAATTTTATCAAAACTTGGCACATAAACTTTGCATAGCTAAACTAGGGAAGTTGTGAACAATGTCCATGCATTCATGAAAAGTGAAGCAGTTTCTGGTGAGTTATTGATTCCATTGATAAAAGTGCAAGAAAAAGTGCTGCAACTTAGGTGCCTGAAAGAACTATAAGAAACATTTTCAAGGAAGGGATACAATGCAAAGAACAGGGCACCTATTTTGGAACTCCTGGAAAACTGCACCATGTAACAAAATGTATCCCAAATATGTTGTTAGCTAATGCTGGATTTCTGACAATGAAGTCATTAATCCTCTTGCTCTCCAATATTTTTCACTGACGGATTTGGCACTAGATGTGGCCGAGCATATTTTAAGGTGGTCTCGGTCCATTTCCTCTTGCAGATCACATAGAGGACAGAGTGGTGAAGAATATATGCCAATTCTGTTCAAATGTTTTGCCAGGCAATCATGTCCTGTAATCAACCTGAAGGTTGCAACTGCTGTTTTTCGAGGATACTCAGGAATTACTGTTTTAATGTTTGATAGTTCCCATCGTTTATTCTTTGATTTTTCATAGTAATATTGTTCAATAATTTTTTTGTATTCAGAGTTGACTGATCTTTTAGCTGCATAAAATGGTAGATTAACTATAGATTTCTGTACACTACTGGTACCCTTTTTTGCAAGAAAATCAGCTTTCTCATTACCACTCAGTCCACAGTGAGCTGGTATCCATTGGAAGACTAGGTGTTTTTTTTTAAGTGGTGTTAGATGGGTAAGGAATTTCCAACACTCTATAATTGTTTGGTTTCGGTGACAACTTGGGAGTAATCGCTATAATTGCTGCCCTGGAATCTGAGAGAATAACTGCTTGCTGAAAATGTGAAATTCTGTACAAAAGATTTTGTAGGGCCATTCAAATTGCTTCAATTTCTCCATCACAGTTTGTAGTTCCATAACTTAAAGATTTGTAATAGGAAAAGAGGTGACACGTGACTCCAGCCCCTGCTCCATCTCGGTTTGATATCAATGATCCATCAGTATAAATATGGAGCCATTCATGTTCTGGAAATCTAGTATGGATTGTCCCTAATGCCAATAATTTTAGAACACTAGTTGGAGTATCACTTTTCTTAACTTCTTCTGTCAGGTGTAAATAATATGTGATGTCTAATGTTTCTGTCGGATTGATTTTAGATATGAAGTTTTCCTTTGCATTAGGAAGGTATACACTCTTCTTGATTTCTTATCACAAATATAGACGATTTTGATAAGTGTGTTATTCAACGTATTATATATAAATTTTACAGTGTAGAAAAAAAGCTTACAACCATCAATAAATTGCTACCTAAGGTTAGGGAGGCCACAAATTTTAATGGAGGTAGCACAAGTTTGAAAATAATTTTAAGGAAAATGGGATTCAAGTGGCGGAAAACAAGAAAAAACAATAGAATACTGCAGGAAGCAACATATCAATATTACTATTCTTTTAATATGATTGACTAGTTATAATAATATATTGCTTAGTCACAATGGACCATTAAAAATCAAAATATTAATGAGAATGGAATGTTCCATTTACATGTAAATATTTAGTTTCAGTGGAATTAGGTTTGGCAATAATGATGTGGCTCATATTTTTGAATACCACAATCTTTGAACTGATTTATGATAAAGAAGATCCCAAAACCTTCATACATTACTCTGGAGCAGGCAGTAACCCAGACCTCTTGTTAGCTACAACAGATATTGTTTCAAAAATTAAAAACACAAGTTATAGAAAACCCAAGTTCTGGTCACAGAGAACTAATTGCTGATATAAAACTAGGTAATATAAATAACAGTCAAAATCACACAAATCTGTATTGGAACTTCAAAAAAGCAGATTGGAACAAATGTAAAACTGAACTGGAACATAAATTTAAAGAGCAAACAATATCCCAGCTGCAGACCAACCAAATCATTTGAACAAAAATTTCTGGAAAGTCATCCTAGAAACTGCAAAAAAAACATATTCCTCGTGGAAGAACTAAAAATTTTGGAACCCCCAGTTAGAAGAACTGAAAAAGCAAAGGGATATAGCTAGAAATACAGCTGAACAAACAAAAAACATATCAGATACACAAATATGGCGAAAGAAATGTGCCTCACTAAAAAAAGAAATTAATACAGCTAAAAAGAATCACTTTAATAATTTCTTAGAAAAATGGATTATAGGACAGATGGCAACAAAGCCCATTAAGTTCATAAATAATGTCAAGGACAGGAAAGAAAGCAACAGCACACCTATCATACACAACAATAAAATATTAACAAATGCTTGCCAAAAGTTTTTGATAGGCTTTAAAAAGTGTGGCCATGCATGAGAGTGCCAGAGGCCTTCTTCATCATGACATATCTGCACACATGGCCAACTTCACCATTCAGTTCCTGGAGTCTACAGAGGTCAAACTTATGATTCATCCACCATATGGTTCCAACTTGGCTCCACGAGATTTTTTTCTATCCCCGATGATAGAAAATTGCATGCATAGAAAGAGATTATAAAACCTTGAAGATGCTGTTATCACCTATGATGAGGGCAGTTCACAGCCATCAAAGAAAACATGCGGCAGGAGTGCTTCCAGAAGTGGTCTCAGCAAATGCAAAAGTGTATACAGTGTTGTTTGTTGTTGTTAGCTAATGCTGGATTTCTGACAATGAAGTCATTAATCCTCTTGCTCTCCAATATTTTTCACTGATGGATGGGGCACTAGAAGTGGCTGGGCATATTTGAAGGTGGTCTCGATCCATTTCCTCTTGCAGATCACATAGAGGACGGAGTGGTGAAGAATATATCCCAATTCTGTTTAAATGTTTTGCCAGACAATCATGTCCTGTAATCAACCTGAAGGTTGCAACTGCTGTTTTTCGAGGATACTCAGGAATTACTGTTTGAATGTTTGGTAGTTCCCATCTTTTATTCTTTGATTTTTCATAGTAACATTTTGCAATAATTTTTTTATATTCAGAGTTCACTAGTCTTTTAGCTGCATAAAATGGTAGATTGACCATAGATTTTTGTAAACTGCTGGTACCCTTTTTAGCAAGAAAATCAGCTTTCTCATTACCACTCAGTCCACAGTGAGCTGGTATCCATTGGAAGACTAGGTGTTTTTGCAGTGCTGTTAGATGGGTAAGGATTTTCCAACATTCTATAATTGTTTGGTTTTTTGGTGACAACTTGGAAGTAATTGCTATAATTGCTGCCCTGGAATCTGAGAGGATAACTGCTTGCTGAAACTGTGAAATTCTGTATAAAAGATTTAGTAGGGCCATTCAAATTGCTTCAATTTCTCCATCACAGTTTGTAGTTCCATAACTTAAAGATTTGTAATCGGAAAAGAGGTGACACGTGACTCCAGCCTCTGCTCCATCTCGATTTGATATCAATGATCCATCAGTATAAATATGTAGCCATTCGTGTTCTGGAAATGATACAATAACTTATCAAATGTTGAAAAACCTTCCCCTGAAAATGACTGAGAAAATAGTTCAACTCTACAACCTCCTTCTGAAACACAGCTATCACCCTATACCCTGGAAACACGCACACATGATATTACTTGAAAAACCTGGAAAACCGAACACCAACCACGAAAACTATCACCCCATTTCATTAACAGCAACTTTGTCAAAAATCCTGGAGAAAATAATAGTTAAAAGACTGCAAAACTACATTGAGGACCACAACATTATACCGACCACCCAAGCAGGCTACAGATCCACCATCACCATACAAGACCAGCAAGTCAGAGTAATATTAGAAATACAGAATAACAACAATAGAGGATACACAACAATTGGAATCTTTCTGGATATACAGGCTGCTTTCGACCGCTGCTGGACCAATGCACTGCTCTACAAAATGACGACCCTAGGAATACCTAAAAAAATAACACTCTGGACAGCAAGCTTCCTCCGAGACAGAACCGCCAAGATAAAAATCAATAACACGCTATCAGACACAATAACACTCCAAGCTGGAACCCTGCAAGGTAGTGCCATCTCTGGGCTACTGTACAATATCTACACCTCCGACACTCCCCAACCAATATACCCGACCATTTGACTTGAACAATACGCCGTCGACACTGCCTACTTGAGCACTGCACCTAGACTACGTAACGCGCAACCAAGACTTGAGAAACAACTAAAAATATTCAACAAGTGGAGAGACAAATGGAGACTCACAGTGAACGCAAGCAAAACACAAGCCATCATATTCAGACGGAAGATAAAACGGAAACACTGGGAAGCCAAAATTAAATTTAAAAACCATATCCACCAAAACCACAGTTAAGTACTTAGGCATCACGCTGCATAACAAGCTCCAGATGAAAACCCACTTCGACCAGAAAATAACACAGGCCAAAAATGCTATCTCCACCCTACACTACTTATCAAAAATTGGAAACATCAGATTATCGACACCTATCCTCAACCAGCTCTACAAAACCATCGTCAGACCATACTTCACATACGCCGCCATCGCCACCTATCCACTAGCGACACCAACCACCATAAACCGCCTTCTAGAGCTTGAAAGAAAGTGTTTGAGAATCGCCAACAGACTCCCTCCATTGCACAGGACACACCTTATATGAAGACTGCAGAACAACTCCACTATACGACCACATCAAACAACAAGCAATCAAGTACATAGCCAACGCTGACACCAGACCACATAGACAACAACTAATTCAGAATGCCAGCAACTACAAGAAAACTTCAAGCCAAGCACCACCCATCATCACACTCATAGAAACACATAAAAAAGCCAAGGAAGAAGAAGAACAAAGAATACAGGACCATCTAAATATTCTCAACATGCTTATAGGTTAATCTACTTTTCAGACAACAATGTTAACTAAATGTACAATCTAAGAACAAACTCAACGCAATGATTTCACCAATTGTAATAGCATAAGAACTAACACCAGTAATTTAAGTTTAGTATTAGTTTTTATTTTATTTATATAACAAAAATGTCAAGGATAGGAAAGAAAACAACAGCACACCTATCATACACAACAATAAAATATTAACAAATGATGTAGCCATAGCCGAAACATTCAATAAATATTATGCTAATTCACATAAAGTAACAAGAAATAATAAAAAGGAACGTAAAGAATTTAAGAAAGATTTGAAACAAGAAAGAGAATGTGATCCTAACACTCAGTGCAATATCTTTTTTCAAAATTTTAATATGCAAGAACTAAACATTGCAATAAATAATCTAAAAAAACAAAAAGTCTCCTGGACCTGATCACATACATCCAGAGTTCATTAAAAACCTTGGAAAAACAGCAAAACAACAAATACTAAAACTCTACAATCTATCCTGGAAAACCACTGTACCTGCTGAATGGCGAAAGGCAATAATTGTCCCACTCTTGAAGAAAGACAAAACAGCGTCAGAAATAAAAAATTATAGACCAATAGCTCTTACTAGCATAATAGCCAAAGTGATGGAAAGAATGGTGTCAAACAGGTTAACTTGGTTTCTAGAATCAAAAAATTTAATTTCCCCATGTGAGGCTGGATTTAGAGAGTTCCACTCTACAAATGAACAAGTCTTACTTCTCAGTTAAAAAATCAAACACTCCTTCAATAAAAAAGAAGATAATATATCAGTTGTTATTGATTTCCAAAGTGCATATGATTCTACGAGGGCCGTTCAGAAAGTAGCCTCCGATCGGTCACAGTGCGGGTAGTAGCGACGCCATCTGTGCATTCACGCACTCAGCAGGTCAGTCGGCATCAAGTCGTGGTCGAGTGAACGTCGTACCTGCGCTAGTTTAGTGTTTGTGGCCGTTTGACATGTGTGCTGCAATAGAAAACCCCGCCAAATGTGAAGCACATGCTGTTATAAGGTTTTTTACAGCCAAAGGATATTCTGCAGCAGCTATTCATCGTGAGCTTTGAGCCCTGTATGGACCAAGAGTTATGAGTGAAGGAGTGGTCCGTGAATGGGTACATTTATTTAAAAGTGGACGAGAAAACGTTCATGATGAAGAGAGGAGTGGTAGACCATCATTGGTGACGGACGAACTCGTTCAGGCAGTTGATGCTAAAGTTCATGAAAACCGACGTTTCACAATGTCGGAGTTGTCTACCGATTTTCCACTGATTTCTAAGACTCTCTTGTACGAGATAGTGACAGCAAGATTGGGTTACCGTAAGTTCTGTGCACGATGGGTGCCCAAAATTCTTACCGACCACCACAAAACTCAAAGAATGGCCTCTGCATTAGACTTTCTGTCACGTTATGAGGACGAAGGTGTACCATTGTTAAACAGAATCGTGACCGGGGATGAAACCTGGATTAAATACGTGAACCCTGAGACAAAAGAACAATCAAAGATGTGGGCACATTCAAATTCGCCTACCAAACCAATAAAAGCCCGGCAAGATTTTTCTGCCTGAAAATTGATGGCAACTGTGTTTTGGGATGCAAAAGGGGTGTTGTTGGTTGAATTCATGGAACGTGGGACGACCATTAATCAAGACGTGTACTGTGAAACACTAAAAAAATTACGACGGGCTATACAGAACAAACGCCGTGGTATGCTGACTTCCGGTATCGTTTTTTTTTTTTTTTTTTTTTTTTTTTTGTACGATTACGCCCGTTCTCACTCTGCTCACAGAACAACAGCCCTTCTTGAGTCCTTCAAGTGGGACGTTGTCAACCATCCACCTTACAGCCCAGATCTGGTGCCAAGCGATTATCAGCTCTTCATGCATATGAAGAAATGGCTCTGGTCCCAGCGGTTTGATGACAACGAAGAGCTCAAAGATGCGGTCACAGGCTGGCTCCAGGCACAAGCGGGTGATTTTTATGCAGAAGGAATTTCAAAGCTTGTGAACAGATACGATAAGTGCCTCAATCGTTATGGAGACTATGTAGAAAAATAGTGCAAAGATGCAGTTGTAAGATGTATATATTAAAATATTTTTATTTAACTTGATGAATTTTTTGCAATCGACCGGAGGTTACTTTCTGAACGGCCCTCGTATATGCAGAACAAAACTACTAAAGAAAGTAAAAAAAATAGGGATACAAGGTCCAATGTTTTCATGGCTATGTCATTTCCTAACACAACGCTTTATTGCAACCAGATATGGAAGATATATATCTAAATACAAACAAGTACACCGTGGCTTACCACAAGGCGCAGTGCTCAGCACTACACTTTTTAATATATTTATTAACAATCTGCCACAACAAACACAAGAATCAGGTGTGAAGTGTGCACTATTTGCTGATGACTTAGTAATGTGGACTTCAAAACCAAAAAGCAAAAGTACAGAACTAGAAAAAACCATGCAACAATCCTTAAACAACTTACAAAGGTGGACCAAAATAAATTTAATGACTGTTAATACAACAAAATCAAACTACCAAATCTTTTCACTAAGAAAAAAGCCACTAAAAATAAAACTAAATTTTGAGGGTCAACAATTACCAGAAAAAAGGAAGCAAAGTGTTTAGGAGTTACATTTGATACTAAACTTACATGGACCAAACAAATAGAAAATGTAATACAAAGAGCAGAGAGGCGCCTTGCACTGTTAAAACCTCTAACAGGAATGAAGTGGGGTGTTCTAGAGCAACTCTTAACACAACATACAATGTATATATAAAGCCGATGTATGAGGCAGTAGTGGAATCAAAAATGCTTTATGCAGTAGAGATCTGGGGGGCCACAGATATAAACAAGAAGGTAGATCATATGTATAGAATGTTCTGCAAAGAATTATTGGGACTACCGAGATCGGCGCCAAGAGAAGTGGCCTTAGTAGAGCTTGGGAAAACAAGAAGGAAAGGA
Source organism: Tenodera sinensis (assembly GCA_030765045.1). Lineage (NCBI taxonomy): Eukaryota > Metazoa > Arthropoda > Insecta > Mantodea > Mantidae > Tenodera > Tenodera sinensis. The sequence continues at coordinate 76,682,312 of CM060967.1, forward strand.
ATAATAATGGAGAGAATAATAAAATTTTGGTATAGATGTTTGGTTAAAGAAGATGGAGAAATTTTAAAATTGTGTATGAAGCAACAAAAAAAATCTAGAGAATGAAAACAGTTGGTGGGCAGGGGTTGGAAAAATTATGGAGAAAATAGGAATGGAAGATATATGGAAACTTGAAGAAAGAAATGAAAGTAATGTAGATAAACTAGTAAAGTGTAGGGTAGAAGACATAGAAAGGCAAGAGATATGGGGAAGTTTAGAAAACAAGAAATCATTACAATTCTACAAGCAAATAAAAAGAGGATGGGGGCGAGAACCATATGTGGATTATTGTAACAGACAGGAAAAAGAAGGACTAGCGTGGATGAGAACAGGAGCAATATTTTTAAGAGGGACAAGAAGCGGTAAAATAGGAATATGTGAAATGTGCGGTGAGAAAGAAAGTATAGAACATTATTTGACAGAATGTAAGGAATTAGCATTATGGAGGAAAAAGGTTTGGGAGAAAAAATGGGAAAAAATAGAGGGGAAAATGGTAGCCATAAAAATGTTAACAGTGAAAGAGGAAAGGAAGGCTAGAAGTATAGGTGAGTTTTTGAAGAAAGTAAGAGAAAAATGGGCAAGAAAAGTAAAGAGTGTAAATGAAGAAGGCAGAGTGGGGGAGAGGGACAATTAATTAATATAAGATGGAATAGATTGATCAGAGCTACCTGGGAGGCAAATGGCCTGGGTGCCATGCAAACCAAGGTAGCAATAAGGTTATGTAAAATTTGTAGGTAGTTTAGGTTAGAGTAGGATAATTGTAAAAGTTATGTAAAAGAATTGGTACAAATAAAGTTCATTTATTCATTCATATAAAGCCATTATTTACTTACTGCAGCAAAGTTCTTGTAACACCAAACAAAAAAAAAGATTCAAATTTTTCAAAACCAAAGTCTGAGATTAATTACAGGTGCTATCAAAACCACACCAATAGCAGCTATGGAAATACTAACCAACCAATGCCCCATTGAATATGAAATAGAAAAAGCGGCTCTTATTCAACACGAAAAGTTGATCAGACTCCCATTCAATACATGGCACAAGAGAAATTTTACACATACACTAAAGACTCAGGAGAGCTTTCTTTCCAAAATACAAGACATCAAGAAGAATGTATACCTTCCTAATTCAAAGGAAAACTTCATATCTAAAGTCAATCCGACACAAACATTAGACATCACATATTATTTACACCTGTCAGAAGTTAAGAAAAGTGATACTCCAACTAGTGTTCAAAAATTATTGGCATTAGAGACAATCCATACTAGATTTGCAGAACACAAATGGCTCCATATTTATACTGATGGATCATTGATATCAAAACAAGACGGAACAGGTGCTGGAGACACATGTCACCTCTTTTCCTATTACAAATCTTTAAGTAATGGAACTACTAACTTTGATGGAGAAATTGAAGCAATTCGAATGGCCCTACAAAATCTTTTGTACAGAATTTCACATTTTCAGCAAGCAGGTATTCTCTCAGATTCCATGGCAGCAATTATAGCAATTACTTCCAAGATGTCACCAAAAAACCAAACAATTATAGAATGTTGGAAAATCCTTACCCATCTAACAGCACTGCAAAAACACCTAGTCTTCCAATGGATACCAGCTCACTGTGGACTGAGTGGTAATGAGAAAGCTGATTTTCTTGCAAAAAAGGGTACCGGCAATGTGCAGAAATCAATAGTTAATCTACCATTTTATGCAGCTAAAAGATTAGTCAACTCTGAATTCAAAAAAATTATAAAAAAATATTACTATGAAAAATCAAAAAAAAAAAAAAACATGGGAACTACCAAACATTCAAACAGTAATTCCTGAGTATCCTCGAAAAACAGCAGTTGCAACCTTCAGGTTGATTACAGGACATGATTGTCTGGCAAAACATTTAAACAGAATTGGGATATATTCTTCACTACTCTGTCCTCTATGTGATCTGCAAGAGCAAATGGATCGAGACCACCTTCAAATACGCCCGGCCACTTCTAGTGCCCCATCCATCAGTGAAAAATATTGGAGAGCAAGAGGATTAATGACTTCATTGTCAGAAATCCAGCATTAGCTAACAACAACATTTTATTTATATTGTATCGTATTAATTATTCATACTGTTACTATTATAATCTCAAAAATGTAATAAAAATATCCCCAAAAACTAACCCGCGGCTGAAGACGGTACACCCCTGAAACAGCCATAGGGTCAGTAAGCCCTGGGTGAGATAAACCCAGGGTAATATTAACCCTTAAATACCCTAAAAAAAAGTTCTGGAAATTTAGTATGGATTGTCTCTAATATCAATAATTTGAGAACACTAGTTGGAGTATCACTTTTCTTAACTTCTTCTGTCAGGTGTAAATAATATGTGATGTCTAATGTTTGTGTCGGATTGACTTTAGATATGAAGTTTTCCTTTGAATTAGGAAGGCATATATTCTTCTTGGTGTCTTGAATTTTGGAAAGAAGGCACTCCTGAGTCTTTAGTGTATGTGTAAAATTTCTCTTGTTCATGTATTGAATGGGAGTCTGATCAACGTTTCGTATTGAGTAAGAGCTGCTTTTTCTATTTCATATTCAATGGGGTATTGGTTAGTTAGTATTTCGATAGCTGATATTGGTGTGGTTTTAATAGCACCTGTAAAATTAGTCTCGGACTTTGGTTTTGAAAGATTTGAATTTTTTTTTTTTGTATTTGCTGTTATAAGAACTTCACTGCAGTAAGTAAATAATGGCTTTACATATACATTGTATGTTGTGTTAAGAGTGGTTCTGGAACATCCCCACTTCATTCCTGTTGGACGTTTTAACAGTGAAAGGCGCTTTTCTGCTCTTTGTATTACATTTTCTATTTGTTTGGTCCTTGTAAGTTTGGTATCAAATGTAACACCTAAATACTTTGCCTCCTTTGTTTCTGGTAATTGTTGACCCTCAAAATTTAGTTTTATTTTCAGTGGCTTTTTTCTTAGTGAAAAGATTTGGTAGTTTGATTTTGTTGTATTAACAGTCATTAAATTTTCTTTGGTCCACTTTTGTGGGTTGTTTAAGGATTGTTGCATGGTGTTTTCTAGTTCTGTACTTTTGTTTTTTGATTTTGAAGTCCACATTACTAAGTCATCAGCAAATAGTGCACACTTCACACCTGATTCTTGTATTTGTTGTGGCAGATCGTTAATAAATATATTAAAAAGTGTAGTGCTGAGCACTGCACCTTGTGGTAAGCCACGGTGTACTTGTTTGTGTTTAGATATATTTCTTCCATATCTGGTAGCAATAAAGCGCTGTGTTAGGAAATGACATAGCCATGAAAACATTGGACCTTGTATCCCTATTTTTTTTTACTTTCTTTAGTAGTTTTGTTCTGCATATGGAATCATATGTGCTTTGGAAATCAATAAAAACTGATAAATTATCCTCTTTTCTATTGAAGGAGTCTTTGATTTCTTGACTGAGAAGTAAGACGTTCATTTGTAGAGTGGAACTCTCTGAATCCAGCTTGACATGGGGAAATTAAATTTTGTGATTCTAGAGACCAATTTAACCTATTTGACACCATTCTTTCCATCACTTTAGCTATTATGCTAGTAAGAACTATTAGCCTATAATTTTTTATTTCTGATGCTGTTTTATCTTTCTTCAAGAGTGGGACAATTATTGCTTTTCGCCATTTGGCAGGTACAGTGGTGTTCCAGGATAGATTGTAAAGTTTTAGTAGTTGTTGTTTTGCTGTTTTTCCAAGGTTTTTTATGGACTCTGGATGTATGTGATCTGGTCCAAGAGACTTTTTGTTTTTTAGATTATTAATTGCAATGTTAAGTTCTTGTATATTAAAATTTTGATAAAAGATATTGTATTGAGTGTTAGGATCACATTCTCTTTCTTGTTTCAAATCTTTCTTAAATTCTTTACGTTCCTTTTTATTATTTCTTGTTACTTTATGTGAATTAGCATAATATTTACTGAATGTTTCGGCTATGGCTGCATCATTTGTTAATATTTTATTGTTGTGTATGACAGGTGTGCTGTTGCTTTCTTTCCTGTCCTTGACATTTTTTATGAACTTATGGGCTTTGTTACCATCTGTCCTATAATCCATTTTTTTGTTCAGCTGCATTTTTAGCTATATCCCTTTGCTTTTTCAGTTCCAAAATGTTTAATTCTTCCACGAGGAATATGTTTTTTGCAGTTTCTAGGATGACTTTACAGAAATTTTTGTTCAAATGATCTGGTTGGTCATTTAGCTGTGAGTTTGTTTGTTCTTTAAATTTATGTTCCAGTTCAGTTTTATATTTGTTCCAATCTGCTTTTTTTGAAGTTCCAATACAGATTCGTGCGACGTTGACTGTTATTTGTATTATCTAGTGATACCGTTTTTAATGTTTACTGGTAACACATAGCAGCAAGAATAATGTTCTTCTCAGAAAGATGGAATACTGTGATAGCAGACGCGTTTCCTATCCACAGGGTCGTGGTAACAGATGGAATGCATATATCAATGTTTCTTCATCACAATGTATTTATTTATTAACACTTTAATATTTTACACTCTCAGCACCATATTAAATACTTAAAAACCTTTACACTTTTTTAATTTGGTAGAATTTACGCTGGATAAAAGTTTGGTGAAAGTTCCATGTTCACATGCTACCAAAACACGTCTTATCACCTTGAACATATAGACGCTACTGAATTGTTTCTTGGCGTCGCTTTGACACGATGCACCGCCATTTTGTCTTCACCCGCCGTATTCATCCGCGCAAATAGTTTTTATTATGGAACACAAAGAATTCTAATATTTATACACTTTTAAAAAACATTTATATGAACGATTTTCTATTGGGGTCTAATATTCTGTCTCACTAGTTTCATATGAGCAATTACTGCTCTGTGACCAGAACTTGGGTCTTCTATAACTTGTTTTTTAATTTTTGAAACAATATCTGTTGTAGCTAACAAGAGGTCTGGGCTACTGCCTGCTCCAGAGTAATGTATGATGGCTGTGGGATCTTCTTTACTATAAATCAGTTCAAAAGTTGTGGTATTCAAAAATTCTTCTACTATCTTCCCTGTAGAATCCACTTTTTCATAACACCATCTTTTGGAATGGGCATCTCTGATACAATTCAGAGAAATGTGCACAAAACATAAGGAAAACTGAAAGATTTATGCGACTGATACCCTGTAACTATCTAGTATCAATAAAGATCGTATATCATGTTAATGGAAACACTTAAGCAATAAAAATACATTTAGTAAAACATACTCTTATAGAAATCAATGAAAGAAAGCTAACAGCATGATTAAATGGACCCATAGATTCATTGGTTTCAGAAAAGATGTTCATTTGGAAAAATAAATACCATTGACTGATTGTCAACAAATTTGTTTTGCTTTCAGTGGTTGGTAATACAATAGGAGAGAATACATCATTGAAGCTAAAAGTCGTTGCTCGCTTCTTGATGTTTCACCGTTGATACTTAAATGTCGTTGGTGACGTGGTGTTGCCCTTTGATGTGTTTCGCTCCGGCTAGTCAGCTTGAGATCTCTTACTTTTATCTCGGGTTTGCGTAAGTGTAATGGACAACCCAAGAACAACTTTGCATATCATTTATTTCATTTTAAATATTTTCAGGAGCTATGCCGACTGTATATTTAGAGGAATCGCACTCACATCCGCGTAGCACGACCTGCCGTACTGGTCTCTGGTTGAGTAGTCACCAGACGCTTTCTCTCTTACCCATGCTAAGAAGACCGTTCTTCAATTTGAATGTCATGACGTCATCCAAGAAAGCCTCGTATCCAAAATGCTATTTCCTTTTCCCGCAATTTAGAAATGTCCCTTTCTATTATAACATGTTCTTTTATGAATTTCGAATATATAATTACCTTTTTAGGATTAAACGATGTTTACTTTATATTTTATTAAATATATCGCGCGACTTTTAAGGTTTTCAGACCTGACTTTCGAACGTGTATTTAAACTATGTAGTATGACGTCATGACTCATTAATTTCAAACCAATAATGCGTTTATACTACAAATTTAACGACTATTATTTACTCATATCTTTTTCACCTTACAACACTTCCTGCTCTATTATCTATTTATGTTATTACTCAACACTTATCGTAAATTTCACATCCGGCAATTAAATTAAAACGTGTCTTTTTCAAAAGCCCATTCGATCGGAAATCTAAATTTCGGTATCAAATGCCCCCATTTATATTATTTTATTATTTCATAATAAAATAATGTAAATGTCTTGCCCGAAAGAAAAATTAAAAATTACTCCTGTATTTTGAATAATCGGCAACACTCCCATTATATACAATTTTCAATTACACTGTTTTTTTTTTTTTGAAATTGGTTATTAACACATTTTCTCATTAATCTTTTTAACATGACAAACAATTGTACACTTGACTAAACATTAATCCTTAAATACTAATTACAATATGTTATGGTTTCTTCTGTGAAGCTTTTATATAAAGGTTAAATTTCAAGAGTCTTTCTTTATACTTCCTTCTTTTAGTTCATGTTTGCTCACTTCGCTCTCACTATCACTTGCACTGTGATTTTTCACTTTTGTTATTGTAACACATATCTGTACTATATCCTTTAAGCACTAAAAAGGTACATATATTTATATAAATCCATTACACTCTTCAGACAAGTTCTTTCTTTGTCTTGCTGTGATAACTATCTATACATCTAAATATTTTAACAAATGTTTACAAATTAAATATTCTGTTTTCTCTCTATGCGGAGATGAACATTTTAACAATCTTTCTGAAGCTGTTATTGTGAGCTCTATACAATATATTTTTAAGCTCTTTGTAGTAGATAGCAATTCACATTCTGCATTTTTCATGAATATGTAAGTACCTGACCAATATATGATTTTCAAGTAAGCTAACATTTAAATTTTATCTCAAAGCTGATTGGGCGCCAATAGGCAAATGACACTTCCAATTTTTCTTTTACATTAAATCAAGGTTCCAAGGCACCACACGGTTTCTTGTATGGTCGAAGGAGTTGTTTATGCCATCTTCCCAGACATTTTTCATTTTTAACATCTTTTAATTCATAAGTATGATAACCAAATTTTGATATAATTTCTGCAGGACCTTTATATAACAATTCCATCCTTTTGTTCCTACCTCGCAATGCACTTGATAACTTATGGTCTTTAACTAGTACCCAATCGCCTATCTTAGGTTCCCATTTATGTTTTCTACTCTTTTTCTTTAATTTTCGCTTCTCTGCCTTTTTCTTGATTCGTTCAAAAGCAATTTTCGCTCTTTCTTCTTCACTTAACTGAATGTCATTAATTTTCAGTGTTTTTGGTACCCCGATCAATATTGGTTCTGGTTCAATCCCTAACATTAATTTTATTGGTGCAAACCCAGTAGTTACATTAATGGTGTGATTGATAATCTTTTCTATCAATGGACAATATTTCACCCAATCCTTGTGATTATGATGTGTAAGTACACGTAAATAAATTCCTATATCTCGGAGGACACGTTCTGTTGGATTCCCTGATGGAAAGTATGAGGAACAATGATTTAGTTTTCTCGAGTCTAATGTCACCCTAATCTTCCATTGGCCTTATTTACAATACATAGGGGATTCACAAATTCTGAATTCGAAATCTCAATAACCTCATCTTCTAACATTGACTTTATAACTACATCTACCTCTTCTCTTATTGTACTAGGGATAGCTCTCGCTTTATGTGTAAAAGGTTTGATGGGTATCATCTCAAACGAATGAGTATAAATATTACATTTACCAGGTTTCTCAGAGAATACTTCTTTATTTCGGATTAATATTTCTAACAGTTTATCCCTCTGTTGTTCATTTAGTTGATCAGCCTGAGTTACTTTTTCCCTCAACAATTCTTCTAAGTCTTCACTACTCTCCCTATCATAGTACCTAGTTGCATCAGAAAATCTCAAATTGTCTATGAAATCATTTTTATCCCATTCTACATTTTCTTTATTATCGACACTGTACTCTTTGACATTTACTTCAGTTAATTCCATAGCTCCTACTTTAACATATTCTACAAAGAATGTATCCCCTTGGATTTCTTCTTCCTCTTTTTCTCGTACAATAGTTTCTGAACTACTATCTTCCACAAAAGGCACTATAATGGTCTCATCTTCAACTTTCATTTCTACAATCATGTTTTTAAAATTCACCACAGCTTCCCAGGCATAAAGACAATCACAACCTATTATAATATCTGTCACAAGTCTTCCTACAATCAGAAATAAAATTCCTAGTATTCTCCCATTTATTTCAATATTTATCATTGCTTGAAATTTTACTCTCTCTTTTCGTTTTCCCACAGCTAGCGAGCAATATATCCCATTAACTGGTAAAGACATTACTTTAAAACCACTACTTTGTAAATTATCATAAAAATTTTGTGAGCATACTGTACTATTTGATCCCGTATCTATAATTGCATTGTATTGTTTTCCATTTACTCCAATTTTGATTTTAGGTGGATCTCCTACTTTTTCGTTTTCGTCAATTCTATTTTTACATTCTCTTTTCTTTTGTATCATCATTTGCCTTCCAGGACTATTTATTTCCGAGTACTTATCACAATCATTACTAGGATACCCAGTTCTCACTGAAGGCGCGTTTGACCGGGTCTGACGTTTCCCTGATTTTTATGTATTGCTCCTGTACTATTTCCCGAATTGTTACTTCTGTTTTCCTGCATTAAATCGGGGTTACTTCCTACCATGTTTTTGACCGTGTTAATGGCCTCAACCATTTCTGCATTTTCGGGGGAATTTCGTCCATTAGAATACCTTTCTCCCTGTCTTGGTGACCTCGGTCTAAACTCATTATCCCCGCTTGTCCAATACCCATCATTTGAATTTCTACTATGTCCAAAATAACGTCCCCGTCTACCTCGATCAAATCTACTTGTATTCATATAATTCACCCTTATATTTCTTCCCCTTTGATTACCATTTCTATTTTGGTGACGCCCTTCCTGGTTATATCTACCTTGATTTTCCCACCGGAATGATTCCATCCTTGGTACTGGTCCTTTATATCTTTCCCTAATCTCACTTCTATTCTGATAATACTGTGCCCCTTGCCCGAAAGAATTTACAGTTTCTTTTTCTTCATATTTATTTCCAAATGCGTGTTTTGGCTTATTGACTTCTAAGGCTGATAATAATTCGATCATAGCTGCAATGCTATCGGGTCGGGCTATGATTAGGTAGTGTTGAAGCGTTTCCGGAAAATGTGGAGTAACTATATTTATTAGATCTTTTTCAGCTAAGGGAGGATCCAACATCTTCGATTTTCTCGCTATTCTCATAAAATAGTTTACCATCGATTCCTCCGATCTAGGATTAAATTTTCCATTGCTTAATTCAACTCTAATATTAGCCTGCCTACTAGCTCCCCAATATCTGGTTAAAAAGATGTTCCTAAAGGTCCTGTAATCATTATTGTTACCCATAGAAAGGCCTAGCCAATTAGCAGCATTACCCTTTAGACATTTTCTTACTATCACCATCTTGTACTCCTCTGGTATACGTTTCACCGTGAAGTACTCTTGTAACCCTTCTAAAAAGGCTTTAGGATCATCTGAATCTTCATTTTCAAAAACTGGAGGTGTCATTTCATTTAAGACATGGTTAGGCCAATGTAAATTTGAATTGTCACCTATCCCTGAGCTATTTCCGAGATCAGAATGGGAATTACTGTTACCCCTATTTTGCATCGAAATGTCAGCTGATACACCTGGTATTGCCTCGTTTCTTGCAACTTCATTACTAAGATTGTTGTGATTACATGCATTTTCATTTAATTTCAAATTTTCTAAGGCCTCTTTTACCTGAGTAATTTCTGTTACTACTCCTTTTATTTGGTCTGTAACATCCTCCAAATTTCTAGCCTGCCTTTCACTTTCTACATCAGATCTTTCTATTCTAACTTTACACCCCTGTAACTCTTCTCTAATTTCTTCCCTTTGTTTGTCTAATCTATATGTTACTTTTTCCCTTTCTTTATCTAATTTTTCACTCACTTGTTGACCTAATTTCTTTTCAGAATTCTTTACTTCTTGCCTTATTGTCTCTAATTCTCCCTTAACCTGTTCTCTATTTTCTTTTACTTCACTACTAACTTTATTAATTTCCTCCCTAACTTCTTCCCTAAAGGTTTCGAAAACTCTCCTCTGATTCTCCAATTGCATTCCCAATTCCTGTTGTCCCTTTTCTAATTTCTGTCCTAACTCTATACTAGTTTCATCTATCTTACTCATCTTTTGACTTAACTCTGTTCTTAATTCTTTACTATTTTCATCTATCTTTTGACTTAACTCTGTACTCATCTTTTTCATTATCTTTTGAAACATATTCTCTATTTCTGACATAATTGCTGGCCTTTCTGAATTACTAAACATTTCTGAACTACCTCTAGGTGTTTCTCTAACGTTCTGATCTTCTACTTCTTGGCATATTCTGCTACCAATTACATTCTGATTAAATTCTTCCATCCTACTTACACTTTTCTCAATTTCCGGACTCTCAAAACCTAGGAAATCGCTATCACTGTCTTCCATTTCTAAGCTATTTACATGTGTTTTTCTACTCACCAAAATTTTCACTTTTCTTTTTTTTTAACTGCACTTAAACTTGTTCACTACACGTTTCACAGATGTTCACACGCTGGGCACCTTCTTGTCTGCTGGCTCGATGCTGATCTGGTCGTCTTGGGGTTGGTCCATTCTTTCGACGCCACACGTTGGATCACCTTCTTGTTTGCTGGTTCTATGCTGGCTTGGTCGTCTTGGGGTTGGTCCATTCTTTCGACGCCACACGTTGGGATGCCATTTGAAGCTAAAAGTCGTTGCTCGCTTCTTGATGTTTCACCGTTGATACTTAAATGTCGTTGGTGACGTGGTGTTGCCCTTTGATGTGTTTCGCTCCGGCTAGTCAGCTTGAGATCTCTTACTTTTATCTCGGGTTTGCGTAAGTGTAATGGACAACCCAAGAACAACTTTGCATATCATTTATTTCATTTTAAATATTTTCAGGAGCTATGCCGACTGTATATTTAGAGGAATCGCACTCACATCCGCGCAGCACGACCTGCCGTACTGGTCTCTGGTTGAGTAGTCACCAGACGCTTTCTCTCTTACCCACGCTAAGAAGACCGTTCTTCAATTTGAATGTCATGACGTCATCCAAGAAAGCCTCGTATCCAAAATGCTATTTCCTTTTCCCGCAATTTAGAAATGTCCCTTTCTATTATAACATGTTCTTTTATGAATTTCGAATATATAATTACCTTTTTAGGATTAAACGATGTTTACTTTATATTTTATTAAATATATCGCGCGACTTTTAAGGTTTTCAGACCTGACTTTCGAACGTGTATTTAAACTATGTAGTATGACGTCATGACTCGTTAATTTCAAACCAATAATGCGTTTATACTACAAATTTAACGACTATTATTTACTCATATCTTGTTCACCTTACAACACTTCCTGCTCTATTATCTATTTATGTTATTACTCAACACTTATCGTAAATTTCACATCCGGCAATTAAATTAAAACGTGTCTTTTTCAAAAGCCCATTCGATCGGAAATCTAAATTTCGGTATCATCATTCTGTATCTGTAATGATGGTGACCAGAATAACAGTCTACATTGATAATGTGCATAATGAATCATGAAACCTTGGTCTATCTTTAAGCTCACAACTTACACCAAAGTGAAGGTTAGTCTCTAAATATTTATTGATACCCTTACAGTATACAGGAATATGAACTTAAAGGGAAAATTAGGAAATATGCATGTATCAAAAAGTATGTGTATAACAGTTATATACTCTTTTATTAGCTAATGTAACCTTTGTGTAGAATTTATTGAAGCTCCCTGTGTACTTAAATTATTAGTAATATAAAATATTATGATGTATAATAAAAGGTAATTACTACTTGCCATTATATCATATAAACTGCACTAAAAGTTTGGTAATATTAGAATTTCAGATACACACAACTACAATGCGCACTGGATTATTCTTAGTTACACATGAAATTTTAACAATTTGTTATTTGAGCCCTTAGAGATTGACATTGTTGAGAATGGAACCTGATTAACAGATGTAGATGATGAGATTAAGGAAATTTATTTGTGGAGTCACCTATTTCCCTACAATTCACATATTACAAAGTAATTATAACTGAGTAAAGTATTTCTCATGTAAATTTAACTCATTCCAGTTAAGGTTTCTATGCGATTCTCCCATCAATGCATACATGTACATATGAAAATATATAGTATAATTTAATGTAACAACTGACCTGCGAAGAACAAGTAGTTACATACAAGTTAACAACTGATCTGCAAAGAGCAAGAGTTGCATACAGAATGTGGAAAACTCTATTGCGTTCAAAATGGCAGAAAACAACTTTACTTGCACGCAAATTCCCCAATTAAACCCAAAAGATCTCCCAAATGTAATACTGAGCACGTGCCACAGTTACAGAATAAATGAGGATCATATTACAACAAAACGGCTTAATTCATGAATCAAATAACTATGAAATCATAAGCTCATGCAGTTGTGTAACAGGCAGGTAACCTTAAATGGGAATATATATTTTATAAATATATGTTTATGAAAGAAACAGTTGCATTTTAGAGGTACAAACTGTATAACCTCAAATAACCATGAATGAAATCTTAAACTTGTGCAGTTTTGCCGTAAAATAGGAATTTATTTCAAAATGTACATTTATAAAACAAAGAGTTTTATATTTGGCAAATGACTGACAAACGGAATGCTTTAAACATTGCATTTTACTGGAAATAACTGTTATTTGAAATGCAAATTTCCATTTATAATAACAGCTAAAGGGTATGAGGAAAAAGGAACTCTTTACTTTGTAACACTTTCTGCTAATGTTAGGTCTCCTTTCTTACATTATTCCACTATTTTGTGCTTACATTCCATGTTTCAGTTTTAGCTTCTGTTCCATTACCCATGTTCCTCTTTGTGGCAAGTACTAGCTAAAGTGCAAATCAGAATAATTTAACAAAAAACTATTCTTGGTGTATCTCAAACTTTCATTGTGACACTCGTATACCTATCTTTCAGTTTTGACCAGTTTCATTGAACACATGCATACCACATAATTATTGTATTTAGACATACTTTTATAAACTTAAAATAATATTACCATTCCCATTCACTTTCTTACAGCACAGCTCAAAAACAGATGAGTTTGGTGATGGAGTTACGATACTTGAATCCAACTGCCGCTTCTTAACATTCTTCATGGATAATGCACCTGAAATTTATACATTTATACATACTGAAATTTATACATACAAGGTTCAACAACACCATATATTCAACAAAACAAAAAAAGGCTTCATTATTAATTAAAACTGTCATAAAGACTAGCATTAACAAACTTGACACAAATAAATATTTATCACTTAACATATATGAAATGATATAAACAGTGAAACTTTTCTAATGATTTTGTTTAAGTATTTGAGTCGATCTACAGATACTTCTAATTTCACTTAACTTACTTTTTATCCGGATGCATTTCAAATACCATCATTTACATTATCAACGGTTTCTTGACTGGCATTTGAAGAGGAAGAATCTGTTGTGGTTGTGATTGTGCTGCTATCTGGATAGCTAGATGTAAAGTTCAGGATGTCATCTGCTTGTGGTATTTCAAAATTCATGGCTAGGTGAAAATTCTTCATGTACATTTTTTCCCCCATATCAGTTCAGTTGTACTTTTTAGATATTTTAATAATTTGATATCCTGTTTTATGGTGTGCTGAGTTGACTAGAAATGACAAGCTATGGCTGATTTGTCAATTTGTTTAAGTTTTACGTTCCTGTGTTCCTTCAGTCTTGTTTCTAGGTTCCTCTTTTATTTGGCCAATGTATATTTTTGGGCAATCTTCACATTTTATTTGATACAAACCATATTTTGAAGAGGCTGGTATTGTGTTTTTAATGGATGGTTTAGCAGGTTTTTCAAGCTGAATTGCTTGTAAGGGGATGACTTAATGTTATGCTCTTGGAAAAGTTTCTGAAATTTGTGGTACATTCTTGGTTGGAATGTGAATTTGTTGTATGTGGGTTGGTTACATTTACTTGCTGCAGAAATTATATACCAACAGCTTTTCTTATCAAAGTCACCCTAAATGCAGGCTTTGACTACCCCAACTTCCTTCCAAAATGTATAATTATTCTCTTTTCTTCCTAATTTGTAAGTTTAGCTTTCCTACCCTTAGAAACAATAGGTCTGAAAGTAAATTAACTCTTAAAATAAGTCAGACTTGTTAAAAGCTTCTATGACTATCAGAGCACCACTGTGTTGGCTTTTAGACCTTGACTTCCATTTAAACTTCTCGGCAAGTTTAAAGGACAACTATACGTTTCACACTGTTGCTAATATTTCTGGCACCTGTATAGAATTTGTAGAAATCATATTAGTAATGTGTAGGCTAGGCTTGGATTTCTAAGGAATGAATGAATGAATAATTGTGGATTATGCTCAAGATGTAGCTCTGAATCTAAGGAACTCTTTTAAGTTCTCATATGGTGTGGTGGATATCATGATGTGACATTACTTCCAAAATAAGTCTTTTTATAAACTGATGCCAAATTTATTTCTTATAAACATTTTCTCAGTCGGTAGACTTTAGAACATGAGATATTTCAATATCATTGCAATAGCAATTAACCCTTTCAGTCCCAAATTATTTTGCTACTTATGTCGTTCTTCCTCTAATTCGAAACCAGTTTAGATTAGACGGTCTGGGACACCTTCAGCCTACTGACTTGAATAGCCATGATCATTAAGGCAACACGTAGTGCACTGGCCATGCCCTCAAAGCCTGAAGTTGTGAGTTCAAGTCTTGGCAACCGCAGTCAAAATAAATGTGCCTGTGGTAAAGGACGGGGAGGGCCCACGTAAAATAATCGGTGTGGTGGCACACGTGGATGATAATGGGGTATCATTTGACTGGGGTTGCATGGATTTTGCTTCTTTTCTTATAAAAAAACACTGCAATGTAAATTGTAAAAAAAAAATAATTTTCTAAAATTCAGAACATCTCAAATACATATTTTTATTTGGTAACGAACAACATAACAAGAATATAGCAGAAAAAATCATTAAAAGTATTACAAATAGGCAAAAGATGCCTATGTCCATTATAATGGACACCGGGACTGAAAGGGTTAAATACTTCTGTTGGCTTAATGTTTGGTGGCGGCAGCGGCGGCGGTGGTGGCAGTGGTGGTGGTGGTAATGGCAGTTCATTTCACAAACAATTTAGTATCTTACCAGATCTAAGATTTCTCATTCTGATGATATTTCAAAATAAATTATCACTTCTACTTTTACAACCTTTAGAGCTTTACTATACTTTATTTCTTCTTCATCAGATTACCCTCCCTGTAGGAGGACTGACACTCCCTTGGACTTACAAGTCTGTGCCTAGGGTATCATGCCTGTTGGGGAGCAGACGAACCTATGTATAGGACAGACTGAAGACCTGGAAGCAGGTGGTCATCCCAGCACCAGATATGAGAGTGAAGAAGAGGATGATATGAAATGCAGGCAAAATGGATGAATGGAAAGGGGGATGATGGAGTAGTTGGTGTAATTAGTGGCAGGGGAAACTGGAGAACCTGGAGAAAACTCACCGTGATGCTGCTTCATCCACCATGAATACCACATGCAGGTCCCTGGGATCGAACCCAGGCTGCCCTGGTAATAGGCAACAATCTAACTTAATTTAAAAGGTGAGTCAATTAATAACACTGAACAACACTTACAACATAGTTTTCCGGAACGTGGTTTGAAGGTTAACTTTCCTCCATTATCAACTGGACAATAACTGGGTTTCCATGGTGTCTCATGGTGCGGATGGTGATGCTTCTTCTGATGTTTCTTCTGGTAACAGTTCAATGAACTTACTGAAAATGTCTTTCTGAGGAATGTCGAAATTAAATACTCGGTTTCTATTTTATTTTTTTGTTCAGTGTTATTGACTCTTTTAAATTAAATTAATTACAAAACTGTTTTCAAACTTCTATGAAAGGAAGATAATCTAACTGGTCACCCACAGCACCACCATACTTAATTTCAAGTTACTTCATTTTACTTTTCTATGAGGAGGTAGCAAGTATTAATCTTTCATCGGGTCTATAGCCACAGCAGGATAGTTTCTATCCATTCTCTGCTTCTCTTACAGAGAATAATCCACCTGTTTTGCTGCAGCACAATTCCCTCACCTTAAATCTTTAGCTATATGGATTAAATTTTAACTCCCAACTTGCAATAGCTCAGATTTCGCAGTGTCTTTTCCCCTACCAGCCCTGACACATCTGCTCTCATAGCCACTCACGTCCTCCAGATGTCTTTATGATGCTGGAACTTTCCGACACTTACAGTGTTCCTCCTTTGTCTAGTTGTTAGGTTACATTGCTTTGATTTATCATGGATCTTTGTTTCTTCCCTAACAATTATCTTCTGTTTTTGTGCTTCATCTCCTCATTGTAGCTTCCATTCCTATTTCACCTTTTAAATGTCATTATTTTAATTCTGAACCACAATTTATATTTCCTTGTTATTTGAATTATAATGTATCAATATATAATTTTGTTTTTACTTTGAGCATTACCTGTTAATTTTGTCTCAAGGCTTCTTGATATATTTCTATATAAACACAGCTTCCACTTTCATTACTTTAAATGTTTACATTTCCTTTTGCTAGATAACTAATTGTTCTCCTAGTTATTTTGCATAATCAAATGACCTTAATTCCTAGCCTTATGGCATCATTTTGCCACAGTTTGTGTTCTATTTTTCCAGTCATTTTTTTACATTCACTTTCACTTTGAAATGCTGAAAACATTTCAGTACTTTCAACATTTTAAAGTGAAGATGAGTGTAGAAAAGTGACTCAAAAAATCAAACTCTGGATTAGGTGCCTCTTGAAGATCAAAGGGACTCTGGATCAGAGTATCCAAAATGGCTGATCAGTGTGATGCCTGGTATGCAATGAGAGTGAAATGGATCACCTTTTGAATGGCAAGGGAAACTACAAAAAGCCTATCCAGATGCCACCTTGTCCATCATAAATCTCACATACAGTCCCATGGAATCGAACTCAGGCTGTCTTGGGGATAGGCAAGCAGTCATAACCAGTCGGCCACAGTGCTGCCTGAAAAGTTAAATCACACTGGGAAAAGTTATTGGGTGGTATAAATAAAAAGTAGCTAGTGCTTGTGAGCTGAAGCTGATAAGCAAGTTGAGAATAAGCAAAAGGTCGTGATTTGGTATAAATAAAAACTTCCCCTCTTCCGCCAGCTCTTGCTTCCAACACACAGCTTAAGCTCCGTGACCTTCACCAGGCCACGTAAACAAACACACCTTTTTCATGTCTGGAGGGGATTTAAATATTTGCTGCATTTAAATATCCATATACTTATTCATGTTAAACATGATAGAGATACTAATTTTAAAGAACGAAAATGTAAGTAAAGATTTGGCAAATTAAATAGAAATTAAGATTCGCCTGGCATTCCACCGATAATGTTCATACACTTTCTAAATTCCATCAGTGATTTTCTTAATTTTATAGTATGTATCAATCAATATATGGAAGTAGATAATTTGTACTCGTGCATTTGCACCGCTATACTGATATCCTTTATATCTATACATATAAACAATCAATAATTCTAAGAGTGAGTCTGTGGGGACTAATTCCAAGATTATATAAGACTTTATCATAAATTAAAGCTATACCGGATGAAGAAGTTTCATTTCGTGGAAATTTCAATTTAGGGTCGGTTTTCTATGAAAGTCTTCAGTTATAAACCGGTTTTGATTTGCACAATATTCTACTCTATGTATCGCTTTGATTACATTATCGTCATTAATGAGAGCGGAACACGATTACCTCATTCACATTATGTTTAGCGTTATCGTACGCAGGCAAGATGACAACACCTTAGGATGTATACAGGTTGTTAGTTAAAAGGTCCCCTTCGTGTTTCATTTCCCTCTGGAAGCAAATGCTGCGGAAGCAAGTCTACATTTTCTCTTTAAATGTGATTATAATTGTTTATATCTGCATCCAAGTCCCAACATATTGTGTAATTTTTAGTTCCTCAACCACTAAACGTATAGTAGAGGAATTATTGCATTCCGCCCAATAATTCGATATCGAGATTAAAGCAGAAATACAGCTTCTGAGCCTCTCTGAATAGAGAGAGAGAGAGAGAGAAGTCTATGTGTGCGTGCCTGTATGTGTTTAAGTGTGAACATCTAAACCCAAGCAGTCACTTTTAAAAACCAAATTTCGTATTGAAGTTCAGTAACCTCCAAGAGTGTGACTTTATGGAAACCCTCCATCCAAAACTAACTTTTACATGGATAAACATTCCTAATTTTTAATTTTCTCAAAAATGGCCACTGTACTCGTATTTTGATTAAAATGACATATGTTAAGATATTTACATGACAATTGAATTGTAGGTATACCTTTAATTTCGGGGGAATAGCCGGTGAAGTCCTTTTCATTCTGAATCACATTTGTATAACTAATAAACTGTAGGAGATAGACAAAGTCTTACTACACAAAAAATGTGTATCTAATTAAAGCACACAGTTTACGTCAATTTCTTTCTTTTTGGGGAGGGGGGCGGGGGGGGGGCGCAGGGATAAATGAAACAATAATTGGGATTGATCCGAACTTCCAACACATGGCGATTATCCTTTTATAAATTTAAACCCAGATTCCCATAATTTGATGCCCTGCGTCTATTACAAGTGATATACTGAAAGATTACTTTTACTGGTGTTCTGTTGATCTGCTCTAGAACTGGGCAATTACAATTTATGGAACAACAAAATAGGCAATTCTAAGCTTTTAAAAGTATCTGAATTAAAGCTATACCTACTTTGTGAAAGAGTTTCATATAGGCTTATTTTATAGATATCATTCGCCCTTGATTTGTACGAGTATCATGCTCTTCATACTGCTGCATGTTTGTATAAGCATGTGTGTATATGTTTTGATTCCATTATCGGGTTTCCGGTAATGAAAGTGGATCACTATGACATCACTCGCATTCTAACCAGGCAAGTTCACAACACCTCAGAAAAATGTCCTTGTATCATCGGAGCTGATATAGCAGCAAATATCTCCAAGAGTAGAGTTTATTGTATTTTACAACAGGTATTTCAGTCACCATGGTTGAAGAAAGCGGTGTATTTATGAGGCGCTTTGTTCATCTATTAAAGGAAAATCAAGACATTCTATTAAAAGCACAGTTGTCAGAAAGTAAGCGCAAAAGTTTAGCAGTAGCTACAGTAAAGCAACAATTGGAGGAAGAGTTTAAAACATCCATCAGCGAGATGCAAATACTAAAAAAAAAGCAACTTAAAAACAAGAATTAAGTCCAAAAGTGATTTGAAACTAATTAGCAATAAGCTAGTTGTTTTAAAACAGTGAGAGCACGAAATTCTGGCCATGGTACTGCCTGAGTGAGCAAGCTGAGGTACCTACATAGCTACCTCAGAAAAAGCCAGCAAAAGCTCCGTCGGAGCGAGGAAAGCAGGTTTTTATTTATACCATTTTGCGAGCAATAGCTCCGCGGTCAAGGTCTGGAAGCTTTAGCTTGCAAGGAGATGGAGCAGAAGGTTTTTATTTATACGAAACCAACCTCTTGCTCCGAATTGGTGAGAAAAAGCTATAGCTTGCTTTTATTTATACCACCCATTGTCACGGCCACTTGAAGCACATTTTGTGTTAGAGCTTTACCACTGGCTACCATCACCAAATATGCACAGAACTTCTTTTGTACATTCAGACTCAAATACATTTTCTGGCAACGCTACAAGATGATCTCGACAACGTATCACAACCTCAAAGGTAACTTGCTATTGCAAATACTTTATTACTAGACTTCTAGCCAAATGCTTGGGTTAGTTTATGTGTAGAAATTATTCTCTTGAATTTTTCAGATCTGATTCAATGGTTAGTGTGAATGAGAGCAATTTCTAAAACAAGCTTTAAAACTAGTCCAGGCATTTGGCTAGTAGTCCAGCAATGAGGAACATGCAACAACAACAAATAAATAGTAACAACAACAACAACAACAACAACAATAATAATAATAATAATAATAATAATAATAATAATAATAATAATAATAATAATAATAATAATAATAATAATAATAAATAATAATGATATGATGATGATGATGATGATGATGATGATGATGATGATGATGATGATGATGACGACGACGACGACGACGATGACGATGATGACGGCGATGATGATTTTGAGGTTATGATACCTGTACAGTTTTATATCCCTTGCAGGCTTGCTGAAGGATGAGGACAATATACAAGCTAGGAATGAAGATGCCATTTTTATTCAAACACAAATTATTTATTTCTCAAACCTTTGAAGGATGTGCGCTTCTTCCAATGTCCTTACTACAAGGGTAATCCCAAAACTAAGGTCTCCAAAGTCGCAGGGAAATTGTGTGGATGTTGGCCATACTGCTTCTTTCCTTCCCCCTCCACTCTCTACAGACACCACTACACATCGGCTGAGGCTCTCAGTTTTGGCTTGGCAGCCAGTTGTAATGGAGCTCCCGTTAGTGACTACTGCCAGGTGCAAAGTTCATGCAGTTATTCGGTTTTTGAGTGGAAATTCATCAACAATTAGTGGAAGTGTATGGAGAGTCTTGTACGGATGTCAAAAATATCCACAAGTGGTGTAGAGGGTTTGCAGATAGTCGCATGGTAATTCATGACTACGAAACAAGCGGGAGACCATCAATTCCTGACGAAACAATCGCAAAGGTTGAACAAATCATGCTTCAAGATCGGTGCATTACTCTCGGTGAGCTCTGCATCGTTGTTCCTGAGATTTCTCAAAGCATCATTCACAGGACTTTGACTGAAGAGTTAAAATTTTGGAAGGTGTGTGCATGATGGGTCCCTAGAAGGCTGACAGAAGATCACAAAAGGCAGCGTGCTGAAAGTTCCTGCCAATTTCTTCAATGCTATGCTGACGAAAAGGATAACATTTTGGATTCAATAATCACAGGTGATGAAACTTGCTTTTTCCACTTCACACCCGAAACAAAACAACAATCTCATGGGTGACAGCATTCCGGTTCACCCAAGTCGCAAAAGTTTAAAAGAACACAGTCTGCTGGTAAAGTCATGGCAACTGTTTTGGGATCAAAAGGGGATATTGTTGGTTGACTTTATGGATCCTGGGACAACAATCAATACCGATAGGTATTATCAGACATTAAGATAACTCAGACGGGCAATTCAAAACCGAAGAAGAGCAATCTTGAGCAAGGCCATCAGCCTTCTCCACGATAACGCTTGTCCCCACACTGCCCATCAATCACCCACCCTATAGTCCAAACTTAGAGCTTAGTGACTACCACTTATTTCTCAAATTGAAAGAACACTTGGCTGGAAGGCGTTTTAGTGACGAAGACAAGGTCAAAGATGAGGTCCAACGCTTCTTCAAGAGCATGGCGGTGGACTGGTATAACATGGGCATACAAAAACTGTCACAGTGCTTACAAAAATGCATGGATCGTAATGGCGATTATGTGGAAAAATAGAAAAATGTTCAAGCTTAAAATCTATGTACCATTTGTTGTCAATAAACGTTTATTTAAATTTTAAAAAAAATTGGAGACCTTAGTTTAGCGATTACCCTCATATTTCTTAACCGCTCCAAAAAATATAATTTGTTCAACTCTACAGAATATGCTTTTGTCTGAACAATGAATTCATTTGATCTAATTTTGTTTTTCCTGCCGTTTTTTCTTCATCTTTGAGAACAAGCACAAATCACATGGAGCCATATCAAGTGAATAAAGGGATGGAAGGTGCAGCAGCAATTCATGCAGTTTCATTGCTACATCTCCGGATGAATAAGCTGGTGCATTGTCGTGGTGAAACAGCACTTTCTTCTTTGCCAAATGGGACTGTCTCATTCAACTTTTTGTTGAAGCAGTTAGCAACTCACTCTAGTACTGTCCAATGGTCTTTTTTTCCCTTTCTTTAAGACAGTAATGCCAGTTTTCTTCATGTTTGAGAACAAGCAGAAATCACATGGAGCCAGATCAAGCGAATAAAGGGATGGGAGGTGCAGCAGCAATTCATGCAGCTTAATTGCAACATCCCCTGATGAATGTGCTGGTGCGCTGTAAAGGTGAAACACCACTTTCTTCTTTGTCAAATGGGACTATGGGTGGTATAAATAAAAACTAGCTAGTGCTTGTGAGCTGAAGCTGGTAAGCAAGTTGAGAAAAAGCAAAAGGTCGTGATTTGGTATAAATAAAAACTTCCCCTCTTCCGCCAGCTCTTGCTTTCAACACAAAGCTTTAGCTCCGTGACCTTCATCATGCGACGTAAATAAACACACCTTTTTCGTGTCTGAAGGGGATTTAAATATTTGCTGCATTTAAATGTCCATATACTTATTCATGTTAAATGTATCCTCATGTAATAAACCTGATAGAGATACTGATTTTAAAGAACGAAAATATAAGTAAAGATTTGGCAAATTAAATAGAAATTAAGATTCGCCTGGCATTCCACCGATAACGTTCATATGCTTTCTAAATTCCATCAGTGATTTTCTTAATTTTATAGTATTGAGAACTTGTATCAACTGATATATGGAAGTAGATAATTTGTACTCATGTGTTTGCACCGTTATACTGATATGCTTTACATTTATACATATAAAATATCAATAACTAATTCCAAGAGTGAGTGCGTGGGGACTAATTCCAACATTATATAAGACTTTATCATAAATTACAGCTATACCGGATGAAGAAGTTTCATTTCGTGGAAATTTAAATTTAGGGTCGGTTTTCTATGAAAGTCTTCAGTTATAACCCGGTTTTGATTTGCACAATATTCAACTCTATGTATTGCTTTGATTACATTATCGTTGGTAATGAGAGTCGAACACTATTACCTCATTCACATTATGTTTAGCGTTATCATACGCAGGCAAGATGACAACACCTTAGTATGTATTCAGATAGCTATAAGGTCCCCTTCGTGTTTCATTTCCCTCTGGAAGCAATTGCTGCGGAAGCAAGTCTACATTTTCTCTTTAAATGTGATTATAATTGTTTATATCTGCATCCAAGTCCCTACATATTGTGTAATTTTTTAGTTCCTCAACCAGTAAACGTACTGTAGAGGAATTATTGCATTCCGCCCAATAATTCAATATTGAGATTAAAGTAGAAATACAGCTTCTGAGCCTTTCTGAATGGAGAGCGAGAGAGAGAGAGAGAGAGCCCTAGGTGTGCGTGCCTGTATGTGTGTAAGTGTGAACATCAAAACCCAAGCAGACACTTTTAAAAATCAAATTTCGTATTGAAGTTCAGTAATCTCCAAGAGTGTGACTTTATGGAAACCCTCCATCCAAAACTAACGTTTACATGGATAACCATTCCTAATTTTTAATTTTCTCAAAAATGGCCACTGTACTAGTATTTTGAATAAGATTGTATATATTAAGATATTTACATGACAATTGAAATGTAGGTATACCTTTAATTTCGGGGGAATAGCCGGTGAAGTCCTTTTCATTCTGAATCACATTTGTATAACTGATAAACTGTAGGAGATAGACGAAGTCTTACTACACAAAAAATGTGTATCTAATTAAAGCACACAGTTTACGTTAATTTCTTTTTTTTTGGGGGGGGGGGGGCAGGGATAAATGAAACAGTAATTGCGATTTATCTGAACTTCCAACACATGGCGATTATCCTTTTATAAATTTAAACCCAGGTTCCCATAATTTGATGATCTGTGTCTATTACAAGTGATATACTGAGAGATTACGTTTACTGGTGTTTTGTTGATCTGCTCTAGAACTGGGCAATTACAATTCATGGAACATCAAAATAGGCAATTGTAAGATTTTAAAAGTGTTATCTGAATTAAAGCTATACCTACTTTGTCAAAGAGTTTCATATAGGATTATTTTATAGGTATAATTTGACCTTGATTTGTACGAGCATTATGCTCTTCGTACATGCTGCATGTTTGTATAAGCATGTGTGTATATGTTTTGATTCCATTATCGGGTTTCCGGTAATGAAAGTGGATCACTATGACATCACTCGCATTCTAACCAGGCAAGTTCACAACACCTCAGAAAAATGTGCTCGTATCAGCAGAGCTGATATAGCAGCAAATATCTCCAAGAGTAGGGTTTATTATATTTTACAACACGTATGTATTTCAGTCACCATGGTTGAAGAAAGCAGTGTATTTATGAGGTGCTTTGTTCATCTATTAAAGTAAAATCAAGACATTCTATTAAAAGCACAGTTGTCAGAAAGTAAGCGCAAAAGTTTAGCAGTAGCTACAGTAAAGCAACAAATTGGAGGAAGAGCTTACAATATCCATCAACGAGATGCAAATACTAAAAAAAAAAGCAACTTAAAAACAAGAATTAAGTCCAAAAGTGATTAGAAACTAATTGGCAATAAGCCAGTTGTTTTAAAACAGTGGGAGCAGGAAATCCTGGCCATGGTACTAACTGATTGAGCAAGCTGAGGTACCTACATAGCTACCTCAGAAAATAGCCAGCAAAAGCTCTGTCGGAGCAAGGAAGGCAGTCTTTTATTTATACCATTTCGCGAGCAATAGCTCCGCGGTCAAGGCCGGAAAGCTTTAGCTTGCAAGGAGATGGAGCAGAAGGTTTTTATTTATACGAAACCAACCTCTTGCTCCGAATTAGTGAGAAAAAGCTATTGCTTGCTTTTATTTATACCACGCTATATCTCCTTCACTTCTTGTCGAAGCAGTTAACAATTTTTCCTTTCTCTAAGACATCAATGAGTATAACACCCTTTGCATCCCAAAAATTCATCACTGTAACTTTTCTGGACAATGGAACATCTTCATCTTCTTTGGAGCAGATTCATCAGGGGCAATCAATTGTTCTAATTGTTACTTGGTTTCTGGAATATAATAATGAATTCAGATCTGATCAATAGTGACAACTGAATGCGAAAGATTCTTCAGATTTTGCTGAAATTGCTCCAAACACAGCTTTGAAGTTAAAAAGCATACCCACTTGTTCTCCACCACTGGGAACACCCATCAGGTAAACAACTTTTTAATTTCCAGCTCATCATGCAAAATGTAATTGCCATTCCTGTCAACACATATGCCACCTCTGCTGCTTCTTACACTTTCATTTGACGACTAGCGAGAATCACGTCATACACTTTTTCAATGATTTACTCTGCAACCACATCTGAGGAGGTGACACGCAAATGCAAACTTGTCCAAAATTAAAAAAAAAATGAGTTAGGATATGGAACGCAACATTGAGAATGAGTCGAATGTCTATACATAGTGAGATTCAAGCAAACTCGATCCTATCCGCCAAAGAAAGCATGCAAAAATACAGGTTACAGAGCAAACGTAAACCTGTCCATGTATAAATTTCGAGCAAATAAGAGTAAGTCCATATGGCCAATAGGAAGCATATGTTCAAGTCACGTGATACAAGTAACATCATTCTCCCGTGTAATGCAGTACATGTCTTGTTCTGTGGCCATTGCTGATAAAAATACACATATAATTGAGTAACCGGAATTGTCATCACTGTGGTGTTGTTGTTAGCTAATGCTGGATTTCTGACAAGGAAGTCATTAATCCTCTTGTTCTCCAATATTTTTCACTGATGGATGGGGTGCTAGAAGTGGCCCGGCATATTTGAAGGTGGTCTTGGTCCATTTCTTCTTGCAGATCACATAGAGGACATAGTGGTGAAGAATATATCCCAATTCTGCTCAAATGTTTTGCCAGACAATCATGTCCTAAATCACTATAGTGTGCAGTCACATTTATTGAATTTAGTCTTTACTTTTATTATACTGAAAGAATAAAAAAAAAAGTTTAATTTCAACTGAGCCACCCCTACAGACACTTAGAACCAATGATGTCGATCACTAGCCCTTTTTCATAAGCCTTTATGTAGGTTTGCTCACTTTTTGCATCTTAATTTGGGCTGCAGTCCATTTAGGTCTTGATAATCCGACCACATCACCTATGATTAAGGGCTCAGAACTAGTAAGTTATGCCACTGGTATAAACAGTCTTAAGAGATTCTAGGTAGTGCGTGTCATAGCTTATAAAACAAGTTTTTTTTTTTTTCCCTCCCCCTTGTTTGTTACGGAATATGTTGTTAACTAATGCTGGATTTCTGACAATGAAGTCATTAATCCTCTTGCTCTTCAACATTTGATATTGAAGAGAGCAATAGCAGTAATGGTAACCGTTTGTTAGAGAGCACCATATTTGTTACGGAATATGAATTACTCGTTCCACATGAATGAGCTACTGGAGACCATATATAGCTCACACAATCATTTTAGAACAGTAAATATTTAAATGAAAGCTTTGATACGCGTCACCTACCTTCAGAGCAGTGTTATCTCATTGTGATGCCACCCCCTGTATTATCACTTAACAGTTTATTTCATATGGGTCTACACATGAAGGTCAAGATGGGACAGACGATTCTCACATTCAAGTAATAGAGAGATAAGCTCACTTAATACAGGCGATAGAAGGCTCATTAACTGTCCTCTGGGTGAATATCAGTGTTAAAAAACCAATACATAAGCTATATCAGAGCTCAGGGGTCCCCGTCTAGGGGATATGTGGATGGTGACCACAAGGTACCCAAGCTGAGCAGAACATCATTTCCACTTACTGGTGTTTTGCTCCTAACTGTAGCTTTTCTATCTGACCTTACCTTGGTCATCTTTTGTTCTCTTCCAACCCTGATGCTATTAGGATTCCCGAGGGCTAGGGAGTCTTTATTTTTCCAACCTTTCAATTTCTCTATAAACTCTTAACCCCTAACATACTGACCTATCATGGCATGTAATACGTCCTCTGATTGGTCAGTGAATTTATTTTGATAATTCTCCCAGTCAGATCTGCAAGACCTGTAAACCAACAGGTGTGGTCCTCCAGACATTCTGGGCGTTCTAAGAGAGTGGGTGACCGCCAAAGCATAAAAATATGGTGCTCTCTAAAAAGTGGTTAGTATTACTGCTAAGTCTCTTCAATATTCTATTATAAAAAGAGAGTTTGTGTTAGTGTGTTGTAAGCTCAAATTCAGTGTTTGATACAAACCTTTTAATACTTCTAAAAAAAAGATCATGATTTAGAATGAACAATTTGGTAAAAATATTGAATATATTTTTTTGAAAAAGACAACATATAAAAGAGCCTTGTTGATTAATTCCAATATCTTTATGAAGTCAAAATCCGGACCAACTGCTTAGTACATCAAATATTATATAACATTAAAACTAAATATATTAAGAATAAACCACATATTGACCTCCAGAAAATTGTTCAAATCTGAAAATGTCTATGTCCGTATTTAACTGTGCTCTCTTCAATATCATCAGTGAAAAATATTGGAGAGCAGGAGGATTGGTGACTTCATTGTCAGAAATTCAGCATTAGCTAACAACATATTTAACTGTGAATTTTAAAGAAATAATTTTTTTAGATTTAATTTGAGAATCATAATGACCTTTATATTCTACAATTAACATGTTTCCACTTTAATAGTTTGTTTTCATGCTCAAATTTAGACCAAATACGTTTAATACCTATTCTGAAAATTCGTATTTTGTGGACATGTCCATTTTTGCATGTCATCTCCTCAATTCATCATCGGCATTCTTCATCAAAACTGGATGTTCAACTATGTTTAAAGTCGTTGAACCAATTCTGTTCAATATCTATTGTCGCCATAAACAGCACCCAATTTCACTTTAATTTTCTTGTACATTCTCCCCTCTAAAACTAAGAAGCAAATCACTGAACAATGCTGCATTTTTTACATTTTAGCAAAAACACATTGAATGACTAACTGAAGTGCCTAGTAGATCCAAATTAATCTTTGTGGATTTGGATTTGTCAGGTACTTTTGTTTCGGTATCGCCTAACATATGACGGCATATGCTATAACAGGAACTTGCCTTAGCAACATCAACTATTTTGAAATATGGTTATTTATTGAACCATTCTCCTATAACAAGGCAAGAGTGGTCCAATGCAGGTTTGATATTGAGAGCAATAGTAGCTCAGTAAAAAAGTGTGTGATCTGAATTCCAGTTGTAACACTAAATTTTTCAACTCTTTTTCAAGTTTCAAACTTGTGACACACTTAGTGTGAGCTAATATACAGCAAAGAAGTAACATCACAAATTGCTCTAGAAACAAATCTCTTTGGTATCAATTGACAAGCCGTTGATGTAAGAATGATCATCATTTAAATATATCCTGCATTTAAGAGGTAGAACTGGAACTTAAAAATTCAATGCCACAACTGGGATTTGAACCACAGACCTTCCGCTTACCGGGCGGACGCTCTAACCACTGAGCTATTGTGACAAACTGCCAGAATGGCATTAAACTCTCAAGCCAGTTCGTATTTCTCCTGAATTTTTAAGTTCCAGTTCTACCTCTTAAACTTTGCCCACACATGGCTTGTGTGTTTAAAAACACCAACAGTAAGTTTGTTGGCATAAATAAATAAATATCCTGCATTATTTCTTTTACCACAGTAAGCAGAATATAAACAGTAAGCAGACAACTCAGAAACATTACAATTAAAATTAGCTGTTCTGCTGTGCTTTTCAAATGGGAAGGAGTTTGTCCTTGAGTGCGTCTAGGCCGGCAACCAATCGGAGTCCCGCTGTGTTGTCATACTGCTTTCCCCTTAGTGCACGCGCTAGAGAATCCGTCTCTAGTGCATACTATTTATGCTAAGATCCAAATATTCTTTCTTTCTTCTTTCTTTCCCTGATTACCCTCCCCTTATGTAGGACTTACAAGCCAGTGCCTAGGGTCAGGGAGCTAAGGGACCTCTGAACCAGGCAGAGTGAAGACCTGGAAGCAGGCGGTCAGCCAAGGAAGAGGATGTATGAAATGCAGACGAAATGGATGATTGGAAGGATGATAATGGAGCAAATTGGTGAAATGAATGACAGGGGAAACCGGAGAGCCCGGAGAAAACCTGCCCAGATGTCGCTTCGTCCACCACAAATACCACATGCGGGTTCCACGTAGGTGGTAGGCAAGCGGTAGGTGCCGCCATTATACTTCCAGACTCAGGGAAGGATGAAGAATAATCCTGGCTGGAGAAAAATTCCTACCCCCTGCCGGGAATCGAACACGGGACCCCTTGCACAGTAGGCACGTTCTCTACCAACTGCATTACGGGGCCAGCCGATCAGAATATTCAAATTTAAAAAACAAATGCACAAGGAAGGTAGGGAGTAATATTTGTAACATAACCATAAAAGCCACATATTTTTAGCTCAAATAAACGAAAAAATAAACATACCCATATGTTACATCATAACGATGGGTCGCGATAGAAGCAATGTAATGGGCATATTTGTGTAATTAGAGAACTGGAATGTACATTATTGACATGGTGTGCTAAAAGAATTATTGCTTTGAACAGGTCAAGGCATTTGTTAGTCGAGACAACAAAAAGTTCACTCTCTGTTAGCTTGTAGAATGCTTTATCAGCAGGTGGTGAGTTGTAACATGTTTATTATTTTGTTGTTCCGTAATCGGGGACAGTGTTTATTTACACTACGGAGTTCAAGTGAGCATTCAGTTCAGTTCTTGAGAAGAAGGGTTAAGTGCTGTGCTTTTGATAAGTGCTTTTGAGTGTAGTGCAATGGCTTCTAGCAGTGAATTTAGTGGCGAGACAAAGAGGCAGGTATTACGAAGTCAGGCCTTGAAATATTATTTTTAGGGTCTACACAATTTTTAAAAGATGCAACAATGAAGAAGAAAGAAAGCAACTTGATTTCAAAAATGCTCAAAATCTTACTGCTAAAGTTTGTGGTGTTGGTAAAACAAGTGTGTCTCATATTTGCGGAGAGGTAAGGAAGTTTGATCCCAGTGGTTCTCCAGTGTTTGTGTCACCTAGAAAACACATTGGACCTCCGAAGAGGATTACAAAGTTAAGTGACTTTGACAAGGACATTGTACGTAGCACTGTGTTCAACTTTTATGACCAACATGAATTTCCAACAATACAGAAAATAACTTCCACTCTTAGAGGTAAAATATCTTACACTGGGTCAAATTCATTGACTTACAGAATTTTGAGAGGATTAGGTTTCAGGTACAGAAAAACAAATGATGGACGTCAATTTTTAATGGAGAGGAGTGACATTGTTGCGGCAAGGTTAAAATTCCTATGTGAAATGCACAAAATTAGAAATTCTGGTGATACGAGACCTATATTTTACTTAGACGAGACATGGGAAAATACAAACCACACTCAAAATTCAATCTGGCAAGACTCCTCAAAAAAAAAGGGGGGCTAAAGGTACCTGTTGGAAAAGGCAGTCAGCTTATCATTTGTCATGTAGGATCTGCTAAGACAGGTTTCCTACCTGAAAGCAAATGAATTTTTCTCTCAAAAACCACCTCAGACTATCATAAAGAGACGACAGCTGATACATTTAAAGAATGGTTTCTACACAGATTCTTACATTATTTAGAAGAGGGAAGCATTATTATAATGGACAATGTGCCATATCATTCGGTTATTGAAAACAAAGTGCCGAATATGGTCAGCAGAAAAAACCAAATTGTTGAATGGTTGCAAAAAAGGGGGTTGAATTTTCGGCAGCAGAAACTAAAAATGAGTTATTGCAACTAGTACTTCCATTTACAAACCAGGAAAAAGTGTATCAGCTGGATCAACTTGCAACTGAAATGGCAACAAGGTAATTTGCCTCCCCCCTTATCACTGCCAGTATAACCCAATTGAGTTAGTGTGGGCTCAAATAAAATGGGGGGTTGCAACCAGAAATAACACTTTTAGGCTGATGTTGAACGACTTATCCATGAAGAAATTGACAAGATAACTTTACAAGACTGGGAAAATTGTGTGAGACATGCAGAAAAACTACAAGACGGCGACTTTTGGAAAGAAATAGGCATGATGAGATTTTGGAACCGATCATCATAAATTTGCAAGACTCAGACGATGAAGATAGTGACAATGACGAATTGCCTCTTGACGTAAGTGTCGTCGGTCTGGGTGGCTCAGTTGGTTAGACGCTGGCCTACGGATCCCAAGGTCGCGGGTTCAAACCCGGCCCAGGCCGATGGTTTTTAAGTGTGCTTAAAAACGACAGCTCCATGTCAATAGATTTACTGGCATGTAAAAGAACTCCTGCGGGACAAAATTCCGGCACACCGGCGACGCTGATGTGATCCTGGCAATTGACAGCGTCGTTAAATAAGAAAATAATTTTAATTTTTGACGTAAGTGATGACAGCGATACAGATGAGCCATTGGCAGTTTCATTGGATTAAAAAACAAGTAATTCATAAAATATAGCTGCATAGCATCTAACATACATAATATGCATGTTCCAATTTGAATTTGAACAACTGTATTGTTACAGAAGTTTGGAAAATTCATTTTGGGTTCCCTTATGTCTAGCGCTAGGTAGACTTGCATGAACTAGGACAGTATGTGACAGAGAGGGAAATATGAAAAGAGTAGGGCTAATGAGCTTGCAATGCTGTGCATGTAAACGTATCTCATTGGCTGCAGATCAGAACTCTTCCTATTTGAAGAGCACAGTATGTTGAAGCTTTCTGTTAAACACATTATTAATAGTACTTAAAATTCTCTTATTTTGTATAACATATGTGCACTTGTTTTGCAGTTATACTTGAATCCTGATTATTATAACGAATGCATAATGAATTTTGAAATACTTAATTGATTCTGTCAACGAATTTGTTTTACTTTCATTAGATGATAATAAGCTAGCAAACAATTCATCACTTGGTGGCAGTAACCGTAACAATGTAAGTAAATAGTCAACAATTATGCTGAAGATTTTTTAATTTATATTTTAAAAAACAGATAAGTGAATTTGTATTACAAAATATTTATTGTATTACAATATTTGTTGCTTCACTGCCATAGCTTCAATTTTCACGTATTCCTGAGTGAGTAGGTGAGTGAGTGAGTGAATGAGTAAGTCTGTGAGTGAGTGAGTGAATGGAGTGAGTGAATCTGTGAGTGAATCTGTGAGTGAGGGAGGGAATGGGTGGGTGGGTGGGTGGGTGGGTGGGTGGGTGGGTGGGTGGGTGAGTGGGTGAGTGAGTGAGTGAGTGAGTGAGTGAGTGAGTGAGTGAGTGAGTGAGTGAGTGAGTGAGTGAGTGAGTGAGTGAGTGAGTGAGTGAGTGAGTGAGTGAGTGAGTGAGTGAGTGAGTGAGTGAGTGAGTGAGTGAGTGAGTGAGTGAGTGAGTGAGTGAGTGAGTGAGTGAAGTTTAATGGCCTGTTGACAGCTAGGTCACTTAATATATTCCTGGTTATCTCATTTATTTGCAGAGCAAATCTGAATACACAAAAAGGTTTAACATTTCTTTCATCTCAAGAATTTAGGATATTAAATGCCACTAACATTATTTACCCAAAGTGAAAATTACCAGAAATGTTTAGTAATAGCTTTCTTATTAGTATATTTTACTTACAAACTTGATCCATTTTCTTCCCCTGAGAAACAAGTATAATTGTGGTATCATTAAGCTCCAAGTTATTTATACATCCTCCTGTATAATACCAATTGTACACCTAAAACACAGCAAAATATTTACATAGCACAAACTTAAAGCACTAATGTAACCTCTTTAAAATAGCCTCTTATAAGGCTTGGTAACATAACTTAGAAGATAACTCTAAATTGTGTTCATGTAACATGAAAATAGCTGCAGGAGATAGTGACCAATGGTTTCAAATAATTATGAGAGAGAGAGAATGTATGTTTAATCGTACTGTAAGAATTTTGGACACAGCTCAAATAATAGCTCCAGAGTTTTCCAAATGTTCAATTTTAATGTTTGTGTTTTCATTAATATAGGCTGATATGCTAAAAACAAACATTCAAGACTGGAACTTGTAACTGGGTCAAACTGAAATAAAGAGGTGGTTTTGAAAATTTCCATTAGTTGTAACGGCACAAAAAAAAAAAAAAGAACTGAAGGAAGATTTCTTCTCCGAATGCTTGAGGGTAATTACGGGCAGTAAAAAGAAACTATGCTCAGTAGTTACGTCGGAGCAGAGATAGAGGGAGAAATATAAAGGGGCAACAGAGCGTAATCCACCAGGATGTTGGCAATGGGAAGTGAGACGTCAGGTAGTTGACATATGAAAGTCAAGGTAACAAGAAGTGACTTATGTCAATGTCCACATACATGGCTATCCTAGGCTAATAGACTACAATGTGACAGAATCTCGTCATCAAGCAGAGTTAATTGCTTGAAAGGGGGCATGGTTTAGGTGTGTCTGAATCCTGCAATTGTGAATTCCATCACAAATTCACTGGGCTATCAATGTAGAAAGAGACATGGATCATCCATTTGGGTTCTCAGGTCCGCTACCATAGGAATGGCATAGTAAGAAGAGCATGTGTCTTACATTTCCTGATGTGTGAGGTGATGTGGGTTCGAGTTCCAGTTAAGGGAAGAAAGTTGGGGAACTTCATCTCAACAGGGTAGCAGTTGGTGGAATGAACAAGAAGGAAATTTAAGTGCACTTCAATTCGAGAACTGTAAGAAGGTAGGAAACTTATATGTCCAATTTATTGGTATTCCAAGGCCAGTCTACGTTTAATTTACAAACAATACGTATTTTATGGGCAGGAATGACGAAGTATTCGTTAGTCACAGAAGCACAGGGAACATTTCATGTGATATATTTTACTTGTTTACTTGTGGAAGCATTGTGTGTAACAATGAACAGGCATCAGAAATTAACTAAGCAAATCATTCTCTTATCTTAGAAACTGTGAGCAGTACAAGTCAGTAGAACATTTATAGCTAGAAGCTCAGGACATCTATATGTGTATAAAATAGCTGTATATTGTAAAGTATTCCTTCTGCGATCAGTAAAGACGAAAAGATTGTATCTAAATGCATTTAAATTTTAGGAGTATTAAATATTTTAGTATGTTTCCTAAAATTGTGTTTCACGACAAGAATAAGTCAGTTAAAGCAGTACATAACCTGGCCAGGATATCAAGGAGAAGGGGAAGAAAAAAAAATTCAGTCACAGCTGCCACCAAGACAACATGGCAGGAAAGAGGAAGAAGAGAGTCACCGCAGTAGTTGAAGATCCTTCTGAGGAAAGTGAAAATGCCAGCATCATCCCTGCCTCACAGCCAGCCACTCCACCAACTCTGCAATCTCCGTCTATGCCACCAGAGTGCGGTTTCTCTGCCTGTGATACCATGCCTAAGCCATCCACAATCGCACACAAACAATGCTGCCTGAGGTTAAATACCGAATGCAGCATATCGTCACAGCCAGAGGACCATCACTGCTAGTGCATCTGGAATTCTGGGATGGAGTGGCTGATGGGCTCCCTGCCCTTAGACAGGTGCTCCCAGATGAGGCCAGCCGGGGTGGCTGCCCTACTTCCTGTCGCCAATATGGTCACACTACTGATGCCCCATGCTGCCACTACTGTGGTGCCAGCACCAGCACCATCACCACACTCTGCACCAGCCACGACCTTACACATCGCCCCATGTATTGTGCCATTTGCAATTGCACCGGTCATTTCATGCCAGGTGATGTGCCCCAGGAATCCGTGCTGTCAGCCAGCTGCAACTCAAATGCAACCCTCACAACAACCAGTCTCCAACTTCCAGACCAACACCGTCACACACCAACCACACACCAACACCAACTGCTAAACCACCGACCAACAAGGTGCCAAAGACAGCGGTCTCCACATCTCCGTACTCCACAACACTGTGGCTCTGTGGAAACTACAGGAAACACTTCAGGCTCTCACAGACCGGGTTGCAGCGTGGGAGGCAGCCATGAGTCGTGCTCTTGAGGATGTCCAGGACACCACCCATAACCTGCAAACTGCACTACCAGCCTCAGTTCACCAAGACAATAGCCTCCGTGACCACTTCAACAAGCAGCTGGAACAAGTGGTCACCTACATAAACGATTCATGCATACATAAGGTTCATTCTGACACTCCCCAGACTTCCCCTTTCTTCCACAGTTCCACACATGTTCTCTTCAAGTAGCAAGTCGATGTCAGGGCATCCGCCATGACACTTGAAATACCCAAAACTAATTGCCGCATCTATTAACATGCACTTACCATTATCTGGTTTGCTCCAGTGGTACCGGACACTACTCCACCCCTGAATCAAATTAAATTGTATCACCACAGAATTATCTTGTCACAGTACGAATGCCCAAAAAAAAAAAAATGGAGAAATTTAGGTTAATTCATCATTGTACTGAGACAGAATATTAGAAGACCCCAATAGAAAATCGTTCATGTAAATGTTTGTTAAAAGTGTATAAATATTAGAATTGTTTGTGTTCCATAATAAAAATAGGAGACGATAATTGGGATCACTTCCCTAACGAGAAAGAATTATTTGTGCGGATGAATATGGCGGATGAAGACGAAAATGGCGGTGTGTCGTGTCAAAAAGCAACGCCAAGAAACAGTTTACTAGCGTCTATATGCTCAAGGTGATAAGACGTGTTTTGGTAGCATGTGAACATGGAACTTTCACCAAAGTTTCATCCAGCATAAATTCTACTAAATTAAAAAAGTGTAAAGGTTTTTAAGTATTTAATATGGTGCTGAGAGTGTAAAGTATCGAAGTGTTAATAAATAAATACATTGTGATAAAGAAACATTGATATATGCATTCCATCTGTTACCACGACCTTGTAGATAGAAAACGAGTCTCATAGCACAGCCCATTCAATTAGTTACATTAAAAACGGCACCAAAATGGCTTGCCCAACGTGGAACTCGAATTTAGGATGGAATGCAAATTACGGGAATTGAAATCACGATAAACATCAAGTGACGCCATATCATCGCGCCAAAGGAAAGAAGACGCCATTAGACCATCGTTTGAAATCAAGATCAGAACGCCAATGAATGGATAATCAACGATACATCAGGACACCGATGCACAGATAACCAACGCGGGAAAACACCGGAGATCATCTAGCAAAGCCAACTGCCCAGGAGACGTACATAACTGGACGAAGCAACGGAAAAAAAAGTAGGATCAAAAATTTTTGTTTTCACATACAGTTTATTTTCATTTTTATGTTACTGAGAAGCAGCAAAGTAGTGGGACTTTTAACCCTAAGTGAATTGAATAAAGAAACTAAAATGTCGCGAAAAGAGATAGAAACAGGAGTGGGGGAAGGGGCAGATAGGCCTAGTTATCAAATAGAACCAGAAAGTGAGGGACAGCTAGCAATAAGCAAAGACCAAAGGTTAATGATGATCATGTTTGAAAAACTAGAACAAAGTTTAGGTCAGAAAATGGAACAGAATAGGGCAGAATTAAAACAGGACATAGAACAAAGTTTAGGTCAGAAAATAGAGGGAGTGAGAGAGGACTTGGAAAATAATAAAAAAGAAATAGGTCAGAAAATGAAACAAAATAAGGTAGAATTAAAACAGGACATAGAACAAAATAAGGTAGAATTAAAGCAGGACATAGAACAAAGTTTAGGTCAGAAAATGGAGGAAGTGAGACAGAACTTAGAACAGAAAATGGAATTAGGAAGACAGAACTTAGAACAGAAGATAGAATTAGGAAGACAGAAGTGTAAAGAAAATATGAAAGTAATGGAAAATAATTTGAAATTAGTACATAAAAACTTAAATGAGACAAAGGAAGTCTTAGAAGCTAGGATAGAAATCATAGGAGATAGGATGGGAAAAATAGAATCAGAAATGAGAGAGAATAAGATTGTATTAGAAGGAGAAATTGCTAGGTGTAGAGAGGAAATAACAGAATGTAATGCAAGTGTAGACTGTAAGATTACAAATGTAAAAGAAGAAATAACTGAGGAATTAAGGAAAGAGATTGAGGTAGTAAAGAAAGGCATTATTAATGAAACTGTAGAACAAATTGTAATTCCTAAAATTAAGACGATGACTGATGTGGTGCATTCACAACAGGATGCTATAAATGATATGAAACAAAGCCACTTAGAAATAAAGAATGATTTAAAATCAATTTGTGAAGAAATGAAAAAAAGGAAAGAAAGTTTGGCTAATGTAAATGATGTTGTGAATGCACTACAAAGGCAAGATGATTTAGATGTAAGTAATGTACAAGATGAGAGTTATTTGAATAATGTACAAAATGTTGACTCACCATACAGAGAAAGAGGTTCACAACCAAACAATGACACAATACATAACACATGTTACACCAACAGCATATTACATGAAATCACACCACCTACATTTGACGAGGAGAAGGGAGACGATCCAAAACTCTTTGTTAAAGAGATGGAAGAGTATTTTAAAGTGAAAAGGATACCAAATGAGCTTAGGATGATGATAGTCAAGAAAAGCTTAAAAAACAAGGCATTAGAATGGCTCAGGTTAACACTAGCTGGTCATGAGTCGTATAGTTCATTCAGGAATTTATTCCTATCAAGGTATTGGGGCCCAGCTAAGCAAAACCAAACTAGGGTAGAGCTAGCGACAGGTAGATATGATCAAACCAAAGGGTTATCGCTAGTTGATTATTTTATGAAAGTAGCCAACAAAGGAAAGCTATTAGACCCCAACTTGTCGGAAGCAGAACTAATTACCAGCATAACAAGACATTTCCCAGACACAGTGAGAACAGGGTTAATTGTTGCGAGGCCAGTAGATTTTGCAGATATGATAGAATTGCTGACAGCCTTCGAAACACAAAATGGTCGCCCTAATGAGCATAGACATAGGAACGGTCACCCAAAACTCACCCATCTTAAACCGGAGTACGGCTATGAACAACCAGAGTGAGGGAGAAGATAGAAATACTAGGAGCACCCATGAAAGGGGGAGAGGGGCACACCATTTCCCACAACCACATAATCATGGCGAGAGGATGGAGAACACAAGACAGCGGTACCATGACACAATACCAAGGGGTGAATCGAGATACAGAACATATACATATGATAGTGGAAGACCAGGAGATCGTACCCATCAGGTGAACCACATACGATTCTGTAGGGAATACTTCAACAACCAAAGACCGTCATACAACAGAGGTTCACGCCAAAGGGGCAGAGACCAATGGTACACTGGCAACATAAGACAGCAGGAAGTAGATGAAAATGTGCCACATAGGGCAGATGGTGCACAGAATACAGAAACAGCAGCCACCACCAACACTCAGGGAAATTACAATAACTAAGTTCGTCCCAACTGACTGGATGACCAACAACACAAACCCTAAGCAGTTGACAATTGACATTGACACCGTGATGGCTACACGAAGAGAAAGATGGAACAACTGTACCCTGGACCACTGGTCATAACAAAACAGCTGGGTGACCACACGTATGAGCTACAGAATATAAATGGCAAGTTGGTAGGAAGATACCATAAAAATAAATTAAAGCCATACAAAGAAAGGACCAAATAGTCTTTGCCAACAAATATGTAAGGCAGGAATAGTAGAGATGATGGAAAATAACAATTTTTAATGGGTTACTTATAGAAAATTATGTTCAGATTAGAAAATACGACAAAAAAGAAAATCAACATAGTCATTGGCTATATTGACCACAAAGAGCATTGTCAACAAAGACAGATGAGGACACTGATTGTCATTAAAGAAACGAATTATAGCGACGGAAGATAATGTGTTTTTGACATAAGGATGTCAGGGACAAAAATAAAAAGGAATCAATTATGATGACAAAGATATAATATTTCGACACAAAGATGTCGAGGGTGAATTGAGAAGAAAAATAATACAATTGCAGAATAATTATAAGTATAGAAGTTTTCTCTTATAGAAATAAGAGACAAAGAGGTGGCAATTAGTGAAGTAAGAGAAACCATAATCAGAAAAGCAATGCCCATGAATTAAGATGGATATAGCCAATGCTAAGCTCGAAGAAATATTGAACCAAGTAATAATGAATAAGAACCCAATTAAAATAAAATGGTACCATTAGTAACATCAGAGTTTAAGAACCGACTCAATAACCTGCCTATACATAATAAGCTTACAAGACAAAGAAGGCAAAGAACTGAATAAAATATTGTCATAAATATGATTATAATCATTAGCTCAAAATTTGTATCCTGTTTTTCTCTCCTCATAACAAAGAATATAAGTTAAAAACCACATAATAAACCATGATACTCTTAAATTATATTTGTGTCAATGTCAAATGTACAATAACTGAATATGTATTGTATAAGAACTGAATATGTGTTGTACAATAACTGAATATGTATTGTATAATAACTGGATATGTTGTGTAATAACTGAATGTGTTGTACAATAACTGAATATGTATTGTATAATAACTGGATATGTTGTGTAATAACTGAATGTGTTGTACAATAACTGAATATGTATTGTATAATAACTGGATATGTTGTGTATTAACTGAATGTGTTGTACAATAACTGAATATGTGATGTATAACAACTGAACATATATTGTGTAGTAATTGAATATGTGAAATTTATAAAGACATGCTGTATCATGCCAAAACAAAAGACAAAGACAAACAGCGAAGAAGACTGTAAAGAAAAGAAAAAAAAATTGTACAAAGTGATTGCATCTGAGGAGTAAGGAGAAGGATTGTATTGTGTTTCAAGATCGTAAATATAGGTGACAACTTGAAAAACAAAACAAGGGGCATATGAGACAGAATATTAGAAGACCCCAATAGAAAATCGTTCATGTAAATGTTTGTTAAAAGTGTATAAATATTAGAATTGTTTGTGTTCCATAATAAAAATAGGAGATGATAATTGGGATCACTTACCTAACGAGAAAGAACTATTTGCGCGGATGAATACGGCGGATGAAGACGAAAATGGCTGTGTGTCGTGTCAAAAAGCGACGCCAAGAAACAGTTTACTAGCGTCTATATGCTCAAGGTGATAAGACGTGTTTTGGTAGCATGTAAACATGGAACTTTCACCAAAGTTTCATCCAGCATAAATTCTACTAAATTAAAAAAGTGTAAAGGTTTTTAAGTATTTAATATGGTGCTGAGAGTGTAAAGTATCGAAGTGTTAATAAATAAATACATTGTGATAAAGAAACATTGATATATGCATTCCATCTGTTACCACGACCTTGTAGATAGAAAACGAGTCTCATAGCACAGCCCATTCAATTAGTTACATTAAAAACAGCACCAGTACAATTCCGACAGAAAACACGAATCCAGAGTACAGTTGTAGCAAAATAACATTTTACTTCGCATGAGTTGAGTAGTGAGAAAATTTCTGAGAACAGCGCTTAACCTTGAATGAGGAATAACAGGAGCATGTAAATTTAGTCAACTGGTGTGTTTTATCAAAATAAGTTACAAGACAAAAGGGAGCAGATAATGGATTTTCTTTCATAGTGTAAGTGTTAATGTCAATTTCTTCTTTTTTCTGATAGTAATTGTTATTTGTGGTGTTATGTTAGAGTGATGTCAATGTAAGAATAAAAGTTCAAAATATAGAAAGAGTTAAATTTTGTGGGTATATTTTTGTAGTTCATTCCTGGCTATCCCATATTTATTAGGATGTGCTTCTTCTCGAATCCTGGATCGTGACTAGCATATATGGGAAATATTTGTGCTTGTTACTTATCCCATGGAGAGTTGTAATTTTAAGGAAGGGAGGTGAACAGGTCACAGTCCCCTTTTTTGTTGTTGTAGTGTTTAACGCCCGCTTTTACTACTACGGCACCACAGGCGGCGACACTGATGATACATGGAATGAAGATGGAGCACCGGTGGAATGAGATGGCGGGGGAAACCGGAGTACCTGGAGAAAACCCGCCCTGACGCCGCTTTGTCCACCACGAATACCACATGCGGGTCCCTGGGATCGAACCCGGGCCGCCTAGGTGGTAGGCGAGCGCGCTAACCGCTCGGCCACGGTGCCGCCCCTCACAGTCCCTTAAATGCATATATCAGGTGTTTAAACAAAAGTGTCTGATATTGCAACAGGACTTGGGATTGGTCAAAACTAGAATAAATATTCCTACAAACATGTCTGGAAACAAATACCTGTTGAGATATGAGCTAATTTAACTTGTGCTGAGTGCTTACACCAGACAATAGACTTCATCCAACAAGCACATTCTAGGGAACACTTTACTGTTACAAACAGTTAACAGAACAATTGTTGGATAAACATCCATAAACTCCAAATAGCGGTGATGATTCTTGCCATTCTGTCCTTTGGTAACATCTGCACATTATGTCGATACTACTACAAGAGATGCTCCATGTTCTTACCATACATTCTTACACATGCTTCAACTCCTCAAAGAATCCAAAATTTTTATTATCATACCTGGCTGCTCTCGGATTTGGGCACATGTATTGGTCACCTGCTCTTATAACATATGCACATTGTCTATGGCAGTGGTGTCAAGGTTACAAGCACTTCGGGGTCAACTGTGCAACAGTTACATGCAGCAGGCCAAACATGACGTAATACATATCAACACTAGAAGCTTTATCAATTGACACCTGTTAACTTGCAAGTTGGTTGCGTCCACGAATAAAACCTTTCTTGGAGTGCATACACCTTATGAATTTTTTCCTTCAGAATTGCCTACAAGGATACATAGCACAGATACAAGTTGGATCTGAGAAGGGGAGCAGTACATCAAATGCGTAAATAGAAAACTACTTGACGTAGTTATTAAAGTTGATTAAAATACATAGTTGCAACCTTCTGATGATTAGGCTGAATTATAGTAACTATTAAACCTACCCTAGCCCTTGGGTTAGCATTCTCAAACTGGAAAGTACACCACTTACGCACTTACATGCCTCTTAAAGATAGATGTTTTTATTACTTTTCAATCCCAGATGTAAAAATGTCAATCTATTTTGAATGAATGAATGAATGAATAAATAAATAAGAGAATAATTACATGGTATTAATAATAGTGCTTTTAATACAAACTTGTATTAGAAATAATCTATATTTATATAAAAAGTAAATAGCAGCTTTCAAATCCTGTTATACCTTAAATGAATATTATTAGCTATTTTGATTAAACATAATAACAGAATATTTACTTGTATTATCTTCAAATAAGTGAAATAACACGAAACATTATTAGTAACAGGCGATTTCCTCCAAAATTAAAGGAAAGAACTACATGCAAGTTGTTTGAAAACTACTGTCCTTAAAGATACGTATTTTAGTGTTAAGCGTTTGCATAATGAATTTAAGACAATCTTACTGAAAACCTAAGTAAAATACCACATGTTCCACATTTGTAGGATCAGTCACTTGGCATATTTTTCAATTCACTCACTTTTCAAAATTTGGCTTACAAAGACAGATTCTAAGATTGGATGCCAAATTGCTATCCGAGAGTCTGTTTCTGTGGCGAGTTTTCAGGAGCTGCATTATAGAGAAACCCTGTTCACAAAGGTAGATACTGCCAGACATTGCCATACTTTTTGTTGGTTGGGAATCAAATTTGGGAAACGCCTATTGTGAAGTTTTTGGTAGAATTCAATCAGTGCATCTGAGCATGAATTGTCAAATTTCTCATGAAGACGACTCACACTGTGCTTCTATCAGCCCCAGCTGAACTGCTGTATTATTTACTTTATCTATGTTCATAATGACTTTGTATGTTGTATTTTTTAATGCAAGATACTGGTTGCATATTAGGTACTGAATACTACTACCACAACTTTGCAGAGGAATTGCTTTCCCATTCGAAACATGTGAATCCAAATTACTCATGTCTGTGCTCTCGGACGCAGCCATTGCTCTGCCTGCATCACATGGAAAACTGCACTGAACTGGTTTCTAACGGACTGGCCCACTACGCCCAGGGCACAGCTGGCTCTCTCTGTGGCATTGCCACTCAGGGCCACGATTGACACCACTGGTCTATGGCTTTGGCATACACCAATGTCCTTAAATGTCCCCATGGCCAAAAATCCAATGGATTGAGGTCTGGCAAATTGGGTGGCAAATCGGGAGGCCGTGACATTTGACCTCCTTGACCAATCCATCCGTTGGATGAAGTTCATTATCTGGTGTAAATACTCAACACAAGTAAAATGACTTGTATCTCAACAGGTATTTGTTTTCAGACATATGTTCATAGGAACATTTATTCTAGGTTTGCCCAAACCCAACTGCTGTTGCAATATCAGACACTTTTTTTAAAACCCTATCAATTTTTTGTTTTATTTAAGTAACGTCCTCCAATGTAATGTCATATCGGATGGTGAATGACTGAAATGGGTGAAATGATGCTCAAATGAGCCCGAGGTCCATGGAGCTTTAAGTTACCCAACATTCGTCTTCTCAGGATAAGGGAAAACCTTGGAAAAAACCTTACCCAGATAACTTACCCTAAATGAGATTCATAATCGCGACCTCTTGAACATGAGGCAGACATGTTAATCATCACGCTACCGAGGCAGGCACCACTTATCAAGTACAAGTTGGCTGGTTGGTGTAAATAATATACACATATACACTGACAGCTAGCTCATATGTGAGAAGCACTTAATACATTAGGCTTGGAACTACACGAGAGCTTTATATAGGTACTGCTTTTAATCTGATCTCATCCGTTACCATGGAATTTAAGAGAGAAAACTGCTAGCCTCTAGCTTTTGATTGGCTTCT
The DNA here is from genome assembly GCA_030765045.1 of Tenodera sinensis. Classification (NCBI taxonomy): domain Eukaryota; kingdom Metazoa; phylum Arthropoda; class Insecta; order Mantodea; family Mantidae; genus Tenodera; species Tenodera sinensis. Next base: position 76,726,231 of record CM060967.1, read on the forward strand.
CTGTTTGTTATGAATGAACAAATGAGTGAATGATTGAACGAAAGAATGAATAAAGCTTATACTGTCCTGTGAAGAGCAAAAGCATTTTTCAAATGGAGAAGCTCTTTTAGGACTCATGTGGTGAACTATTCCACATGGATAGACAGTATTATAACCATTCATTCTTGCACACTTTTGATTTCATTTAAGAGTTCCATTAATAATTCTTAAAATTAACCTACTTAGATGTAGTTTTTGTGTTCAAGACTATTATTTATTAACTATCTTTCATAGTCTTTCCAAACAATTCTTCATCTTGCAGCACTGGTTCCCATTAGTTGAAGTTGTCTGCCCATCTTGTTCTTGGTCTTCCTTGGTTTCTGCTTCCAGTGTATGGGTCTCATATGATGGTCAATTGAGCCCATCTGTCACGACAAAGCCTAGCAAAATGTCCCATACATTTCCATTTGATTACTGAAGCCTGCTGTGTCACATTCTTGGAGTATTTTGTTTGAAAGCCTGTCCTGTAGTGAAATGCCCAAGACCTTTCTTTCCATTTAACTTTGAAACACCTTCAGTAAGCTCTTTTGTTTGCTCTTTATAGGGACCAAGTCTGGCATGCTTAGAGAAGCACAGGAGTGATGAAATGTGTAGCATTTCGATTCTGAGCTTTCTGTATAGTGATTTTTCCAGGAGTATGGATTTAAGTGAATAGAAGGCCTTCCATGCTTTAGCTATGTGTATATTGGTTTCTGTTTTCATTTTAATGGTGGAGAGAAGGGTTGGCCAAGGTATACATACTATTCTATATGCTATAGCTCATTTTCATCAATGATAATTGGGTCTGCCAGTCTGTTGTGCATTAGCTTAGTTTCACTGAAATTAATCTAGAGTTCTGCCATTTTGTCACACCTGTTAACTCCAGGAGCACCAGGAGGATTTCTCTGGAAGAGTTACAGTGGGCAAAGTTCATTTGCAGTTCCCAAGAGTTCAAAATGGCCAACATTATACTAAACAGCAGACAAAAGTATCCCAAAAAGCAGTCCTACCAACATACATAATAAAGGCATTTCTAACTTCAAATATCACAGGATTAAATAACCTTCAGATGGTAATTATTATTTATTTATGCCAACAAACTTACTGTTGGTGTTTTTAAACACACAAGCCGTGTGTGGGCAAAGTTTGAGAGGTAGAACTGGAACTTAAAAATTCAATGCCACAACTGGGATTTGAACCACAGACCTTCCACTTACCAGGCGGCTGCTCTACCACTGAGCTATTGTGACAAACTGCCAGAATGGTATTAAATTCTCAAACCAGTTCGTATTTCTCCTGGTAAACCACAATATAAAGTACTTACAATAGTAAGTCACCATTGGGGTAATTTGTCTCTGATGTGAGACTGCCTTTGTGGTTTACCAGGAGAAATACGAACTGGTTTGAGAATTTAATGCCATTCTGGCAATTTGTCACAATAGCTCAGTGGTAGAGCAGCCGCGCAGTAAGCAGAAGGTCTGTGGTTCAAATCCCAGTTGTGGCATTGAATTTTTAAGTTCCAGTTCTACCTCTCAAACTTGGCCACACACAGCTTCTGTGTTTAAAAATTCCCAACAGTAAGTTTGTTGGTATAAATAAATAATCATGATATATATTTAATGCACTACTGTATAGCAAACACAAAAATAACAACAGTAACTATAACTGCACATACTGCTCTAAAAGAATTGACAAAATCGCACAAACACAAGCAGTACATCCACAGATTAATTAATACAACATCTAAACAGAATCTTGTTTTAAAATCTATCAATTGGCCTCTCAGCAATGTGTTCATAAACAAGGGTTTCTGTGGCAACATAACAGATGCAATAACACCAGCTATAGAAGTAGCTTTACCATGGTTATATGTTATGAACAGTTGCGGCACTAATGGAACCTAACGGATGGAATATCACCAAATATAACCAGACTGCACCATAATGGGAGAAAAATGACAAGGTTGTTTTTTGGGGTATCTCAATAAGCTGTGCCTACTATAGTAACCAATACAATGTCATCAGAGAATCTTAGGTGTGACAGCATCTTTCCATTTATTTTTATAACATGCTTGTTTATCCAGTTTAGCTTCCTGAATATGTCTTCTAAAACACTAGTGAAGAGCCTGGGCAATATAGGATCTCCTTGTTGTGAACCTTAGTTTAGCTGGAATGTTTGTTCTGCTTGTTCCGTTTTAACTTTGCAACACTTTGTCTGTATAATCCCTGGGTTTAGTGCCTGGAGGGTACTTGAATGTTCAACAGAAAAAAAGTTTTGTTGTTTAACGAAGCAGTCAATTGGCAGCATCACATCAGCATTGCCAGTGTGCCGGGATTTCATCCTGCAAGAGTTCTTTTATATGCCAGTAAATCTACTGATTTGGAGCCGTTGTTTTTAAGCACACTTAAAAACCATTGATCTGGTCCAGATTTGAACCTGCGACCTTGGTATCTGTCTAACCAACTGAGTCACCCAGACTCAACAGAGTCGAATGCATTACCATAATTCACAAATACTATTTACAGTGGAAAGTTAAATTCGTCTTCTCTATTATTTCATTGACCACCTGGATGTGATCCACAGTGCTGAAACCAAAGCAAGAACGTGCTTATTCATAAGGCTGATTCTCATAAAGTCTCATTATCCTTCTTGTTAGTATCTTAAAAAATAACCTGTACAAATTTGAGATAAAGCCTATTGGTCTCTAATTGTTTAGGTCATCTTTGGATCTCTGCTTATATACAAGAATTACAGTGCTGGACTTTCATTGTCCTAGTATAGTTTCTGTGGCCAACATTTTGTTGAAAGTTACAGTAATGGATTGCACTAGAAGATCCTTGCTGTAGTTAAGGTATTCATTCCAGATACCATCTTCTCCTGGGGTATTACTATTACTGAGTTCTGCTATTGCGCTTTAGACTTCGTTTGGCAAAACGGGAGGGATGAGTTCCTCAAGACTTTAACTAGATAAAAATATTTTCCTACTTGTGTTACAAGGGTTGTTTGGAAAGATTTCAGCCTGAAACAAGTTTTTGTTAACTTTCAACATAGCCATCTTTCCACTCTATACATTTGCTCCAATCTTTTCATCTTCTTTACATCTTCAATACATAATGATTTGTTGAACTCTGCAAATTAAGAGTTTATTCGACTTATGGTCTCCGAATGTGAAGTAAATCTCTGTCCAGCAAACCATTTCTTCATATGATAATTATTATTTATTTATGCCAACAAACTTACTGTTGGTGTTTTTAAACACACAAGTCGTGTGTGGGCAATGTTTGAGAGGTAGAACTGGAACTTAAAAATTCAATGCCACAGCTGCCTTTGTGGTTTACCAGGAGAAATACGAACTGGTTTGAGAATTCTATGTCATTCTGGCAGGTTATCACAGTAGCTTAATGGTTAGAGCACCCGCCTAATAAGCAGAGGGTCTGTGGTTCAAATCCCAGCTGTGGCATTGAATTTTTAAGTTCCAGTTCTACCTCTCATTTCTTCATATTTGGGAATAGGAAAAAGTCAGTGAGGGTTCAAATCTGATGAATATTGTGTATGTAGTAGCAGTTTAATGTGCAAGTCAGGCAACTTTTGTTGCAAAATGCAAATTGCAAAATTGCTGATTTTTGTCATGTTTTCTTCATTTATAGTGGTAACTGTATATCCTGGAAGAACAGCCACATTTAAACTGCACAGCTCAATTCCTTGTCATAAAAAATTATGGTGAAGGATCTTCCAAAATAGTATCCAATTTTGTTTTCATTTTGTTGGTGCTATTTAATATAAAGTGTTTAATTAGTGTAAAACAATTGATTTTACCCATTTTCAGAAGAAATCTCATTTAGTTTATTTTGAAGCATACATATAAACACCAAGTAAATGAAAGCTCATGTATGAAATAGCACATTGTGTCACCTAAGGCGATGGTGTCAATCGTGGCCCTGAGTGGCAATGCCATGCAGCAGGCTACTCGTGCCCAGAGCATAGCAGGCCAATACGATAGAAGCCAATTTAGTGCAGGTTTTCCCATAATACACACAGAGCAATGGCTACAACAAAGACTGCAAACATGAATCACCCAGACTAACCTGACATAGGTCATTTGAATCCAAATGGGAAAAACTCTTATATAAAGTTGTCAATGGTGGTATGCATTCAATATATTGTGCTAAAAAAAACCTTAAAAACTCAATACATTATGAACTGAAACATCAGGAAGCATAATGTGAGCTTTGTTTTGTAGGACATCACTAATCCCTAATACTAATATGTTTTATGTAATTTCACTTATTTGAAAAATAATTAATCACAGTTAATATTCTTTTATGTTTAATTCCTCAACGTCTCCACCTCAAGGATAACAGGATTTGAAAGCTACCATATTTTGTTTTCTATCAATATATACATATATGCTACAACTTCATATCAAAATTGCTTTATATCCGGCTATTGCCATTGTTTTTTACCTTTTATGTATATTTTCCTTGTTACTAGTATTTTTATTTTTGAGTGAAATTTATATCTGGCTATTGCCATGAATCTTTTAAGGGTACTAATGACCTAGAAGTTGAACACCCTTAAACCAAACCAGCCAATCAAAATTGCTGTTATTAATACTGTGTGATTATGCTTTTATTAATTTATTTCAATATTTAATTTTGATCTTTTTACGCCTTGGAATAAAAAGTCATTAAATGTGTCTCTTTAAGAGGTATGTAAATGTGTAAATGATTGTTCATCACAGTTTGAAAACTGCTAACCTAAGGGCTAGGTAGGTTTAATAATCTCGATAAGGGGAGCCAAACCATCAGAAAGTTGTAACACTAGTTCATTATTTTAATCAACTTGAATAACTACATAAACAGATAACCAGTTTTCTTTTATAGCTCACACAATAAGAATCACTATTCTCTTTGTATGTCAAAAGTATGTGCTATGGCATGTATCCTTCTAGGCAATTCTGAAGGAAAAAATTCATAAGGTAATGTTGCACTGCAGGAAAGATTTTACCTGTGGATGAGCTTAGCTGCAAGGTGACAGCTGATAACGCTCCTACAGCATTGATATGTGTTACATCATTCAGTGTGCAGCCCAGTTTTTTGCCCACTTGTTGTCTGAACTGCATGTAACCTCGACACCGCTGATCTAAAGGATCATACTTGGAACTTTCTGAATCACCCTCATATATGCATTTTGTGTTGCAAAGTTCAGAGAATAATTTATGTAGTGGCCATTAACAATATTACATTAAGGTTATCCTACACTTCACCAACACATAGTATGAGGGTATTTTCAAATATCCCTTCATTTAATAATCATTTCACTACCAACCTAGCGAGCTAATAAACAGCAACCCAAAATTCTAACATAGCGACATTCCATTTTAAAAAAAATACCATATGCTTCATTGTAATCAGCCATACATTACCTATTTTTTCATAAATTTCATTGTTATATTAAGCATTTACTAAATCATAAGTTTTCATGAGAAAAATGGTAAAACATGTACATAAAATTACATGAATGTGTATTTTTCCAAAGTTCAGAAAACAAAATAATGGATAAAAATACTTCAGAAAAGATTAATGCCTAGTTTTAGCCTAGCATTGTAGATTCATTTAGCATTACCTTGGAAGCACCCCACCGGGAAGAGCAAAAAAAGAAAAGGAAAGGAAAAGAAGAAAAGAAAAAGAAGAGGAAGAAGAAAAATAAGAAGATTAATGCCATGAAAAAAGCTTATTTGACATAAACTGTATAGTTCAATAAGTTGTACCTTTCTCTCAGTCTTTTTGTGCATCCTTTATGGCTTTTGGTTCAGGAAAATTGATTAATAATGAATGGAATTTTGGTATAAGAAGCTTCAACATACATATTTTATTTGTTGTATCAATGCTTCAAATATACAATATAATGAAAATTGCTAAAATCATTTTGAAAACAATTAAGATTAACAGTTTTTTATTTTATACGTTTGTTTGGATTACAGAGAATTCCATGAAAATCTTAAGCCCTTGGATCTTTAAAATGAGCTTGACTGAAACTTGGTATTTGGTAATTGATCATATGCAATAGTTTCTCAACCATACATATGCAGAAACCAAAGTAAAAATCTTTTTAAGTGTTAAACTACATTATTACTTACACCATCAAAATGCTCATCTGGATCGTTAGAAAACAGTTTCACAAATTCTGCCTCTCGAGGTTCAAATGAAGCAGTTCCCTTTTTTTTGGCATGTTCCAGCAGCTTCTCCAAATGGTTAACTAGAATAAAACACAGATAAATGATAACATATGAAAGCAGTGCTATTAGTTTAACAGAAATTAGCAGGACCCACGGCCTGCAAGATTCCTTCTTCCTTTTGTTCCCTCTTTTTCTCTCCCCTGCATTTTTTTCCCACAATTTTTGGGTCACCATTTTTAGGGTTACCAGATTATTTTATGGAAATATAGAACACAATGGTAAAAAATGTAGGACATCTGACAAAAATGTACAACATAATGGTAAAAATCTAATGTGTTGCACTCAAATGACTCTCTACTCGTGTACTAACCATTCTTACAAGCTCTCATACCTCTTATCTTCGTGTTAGTTGAGATAAGCATTTGTACAAATTATCTTATTCCTTATTTCCTGTAGCTGAAAGGGGAATATTAGAATACAGTAGACTTTGAGCAATAGTCAAATCTTTTAAAGCTTTGAGACCCTGTTCTCTTTGCACGCTTAGCATATAAAAAAAATGAACGATGTTCCATTTCACGAAGTTTCACGTTTTCCAAATCTGGTACAAATAACAAGGAATATTTCTGAAATGGTTCACTCTACAAAAAAAATTATTCAGACATAAATTGCGTGATTTAGTGAGATCTACATTTTTTGCATATTAAGAGTTTGTCTATCTCTTACGGTTTACTAGTTATTCAAAAGTCATCCAGAGTAAACAGGACTACATAGGTCATAGCCAGAAAATTCAAAATATACATTTCATTTGTCATACAAATATCTTAAACATGTGACATTTTAATCAAAATCGTTATAGCCATTTTCAAGAAAATCAAAATTTTTGAAAAACTTTCCATGTAAGGGGTGGTTTAGGGTGAGACTATTTTCTTCAAAATCTTTGTGTCGCATCCTTGAAAGACATTAAACTTAAATATCAACTTAGATTTTTAACCGACTTTTTGTTTTTGAGTTATGCTGTCCACAGACTGACACACATGGACCTTTTTGTAAAAATGCTTTTTTTTTCTTGGATTCAGGGGGCCTCAAAACATATATTTCCGGTGAAATCTCGACATTGAATTTTTGAGCAGAATACAATACTTCCTTCTCCAGTAGAGAAAGTAAAAAATCTGACGTGTTGCACTCACATGACTTTCTCTACTCTTGTACAAACCATTCTTACAAACTTATATCTTAATGTTAATACAGATAAGCATTCACAGAAATTATTTTATTGCTTATTTCTTGTAGGTGCAAGGGGAATATGGGAATACAGTAGGCTTTGAACGATAGTCCAATCTTTTAAAGCTTTCATATTCTGTTCTCTTTGCACGCTTAACACATAAAAGAAATGAATAACAATGTTCCATTTAACAGATGTATAAGTTCTCCAAAACTTACACAAATAACAAACAATATCTCCAAAATGGTTCACTCTACAAAAAAAAATATTTAGACATAAATTGTGGGTTTTAGCAAGATCTACATTTTTTGTATAGTAAGATTTGGTCTATCTCTTAGCATTTACTATACCGCTTGCAAAAGTTAAAGGCATGTGAATGCTGGCCAATGCTCAAGCATAGCGCTGTTGCCAAGCGTAATGCGTGTACTGAAAGAGGTTCTGTACATAAGGCTGTGTGAGATGCATGCACCACATTTGGCAGCGCTGGTAGGAGGGACAAGTTTAGGATTCATTGGAGTCCGCAGTACGCCCCGCCTCCATATGCCTTTTAAGTTTTGCGAAGATTATAGTTATATAAAAGTCATCCAGAGTAAATAGCACTTCATGGGCTATAGCCAGAAAATTCAAGATATACATTTCATTTGTCATAAAAAACAGATGACATTTTAAGCAAAATCGTTTGAGCCATTTTCAAGAAAATCAAAATTTTCGAAAACTTTTCCATGTAAAGGGTAGCTTAGGGTGGAAGATTTGTCTTCAAAATCTTCTTGTCCAATTCTTGAAAGATATTAAACTTAAATACCAACTTTGATTTCTAACCGACTCTTTGTTTTTGTTTTATGCTGTCCACAGACTGACAGACACACAGATACCCTTTTCTAAAAATGCTTCTTTTTGGATTCAGGGAGCCTCAAAACATATTTCCAGTGAAATCTCAACATCAAATTTTTGGGTGGAATACAATACTTCCTCTTCTTTACTATACATAGTAGAAAAAGTAAAATTCTAGGACATTGTTGGTCAGTACAAAAATAATATAAATTTAAAATTTAAATTCTATTTATATACACCCATAGGCATATACACTTATATTTTCTTAAAATCCTGAAACATACAGTGTTAAATGTGATTATGAACAGTCAGCTACACTTCTCTGAAGAAGTAATCTTGCACTAAACATCTGGCTTGTTTGAAATATGATCAAGAAATTACATACAACTGAAGCTTTTAAAATTCTACTTCACTAAAACAATACCTCTAACTGAATTAATGTAGGCTGGCCCTGTAGCACAGTTGGTAGAGCACCTGCCTGTGGTGCAAGGGGTCCCGGGTTCGATTCCCGGCAGGGGGGTAGGAATTCTCTCCAGCCAGGATTATTCCTCATCCTTCCCATCACCCTCATCTGGCGCCATGGCTAAGTGGTTAGACCGCCTGCCTACCACCTAGGCAGGATCCGCATGTGGTATTCGTGGTGGACGAAGCGGCGTCTGTGCGGGTTTTCTCTGGGTTCTCCAGTTTCCCCCACCATTCATTCCACCAATTACTCCATTCCTACCCTTCCAATCATCCATTTCTCCTGCATTTCATATCATCCTCTTCCTCACTATCATAGCTTGGCTGACCACCTGCTTCCAGGTCTTCACTCTGTCTGGTCCAGAGATCCCTCTGCTCCCCAACAGGCGCCTGAGTGTAAGCCCTACATAAGGGGAGGGTAATCAGGGAAAGAAGAAGAATTAATGTATAATCTAAGTGCTGAGGCTTTCACGGCCGGCATTATCAACTGTGTTAAGTAGATTTTCCGGGTTTGTGGGCCGTGGTCGAGTTGGATTACCTTCCTCCGACGTTTCGCTGGAAACTGCGTCCAGCATCTTCAGGGTCAACCTCTGTTATTAGCGGCTGCACATAAATTAAAGTTCACTACAAACTTTCATATTCATCTTTGTTTGTTATTAGTGTCCATGGTAACAAATTTTCACGATCGCTCGTTCTCATGAATACCAACATGTCATCACTACAAACTTTCATATTCATCTTTGTTTGTTATTAGTGTCCATGGTAACAAACAAAGATGAATATGAAAGTTTGTAGTGAACTTTAATTTATGTGCAGCCGTTAATAACAGAGGTTGACCCTGAAGATCCTGGACGCAGTTTCCAGCGAAACGTCGGAGGAAGGTAATCCAACTCGACCACGGCCCACAAACCCGGAAAATCTACTTAAAATGTATAATCTGTTCCTTTCATTGGTCTACTGTGCTCTCTCAACATTAGCATTGTGTTACTTTGCCTCCATAAAACAGCAACCTTTGGCCTCAAAGACAAATGCTGTGTTGCCAAACCTCTCATTCAATATACATGCTGAGGCTTTCACGGTCAACATCGACAATGGACTGTATTAGATGAATTCATGGATCAGTATGTCTTTGTATGTCATTTCTATCACCATGAGTTTTAGAAAAAAACACACACATAATACATCTCACCTTGCAACTTCTTTACAAATGAGTATTGGAAATTCACATTTTAAAACATCTGAAAAGGCGCGTTTCTTTTAAGAGAAGCCATCACTACTGTGCATTATGTATAATGTAATGAAACTATGCTTCAAACCAGAGATGCAGAGTGCCTAAATTACTGAAAGACCTTAGCGCATGCACAATGAATGAAACAGTGTATCTTGCAATAGACAGCTCCTTTATATTTAAAACTTTAAAAATCATAAAAATTGAACTATTTTTTTTAAAAAATTGGGACAAATATTGGTCCCACCAGGCATTTAGGCAGAACACATGAGCAAAATTTTACATTCAGAACTATTCAACTGAAATCAAGATAGCTGGAATTCCTAGTATAGCATCATACAATCATAGGCAGCACAATCCTGTTTGACGAAGAAATAGTAAATGTATTATTAGTGCTGCTGCAACAATACATGGTAATACACAATGAATTTCAAGCTTATTGAGTACTATGATAAATATCTGAACATAGCTGGAAACTATGTGGAAAATAAAGTGAAGCTTGTAGTCTCAAACTTTGTCTTTACCAGATTACCCTCCCCTTATGTAGAAATTACAAGTCAGTTCCTACGGTCAGATGCCTGTCGGAGAACAGAGGAATCTACAGACCAGACAGAGTGAAGACCTGGAAGCAGCTGGTCAGCTCAGCAGCAGGTATGAGAGTGAGAAAGAGGATGATAGAAATGTAGGTGAAATTGATGAATGGAAAGGTGATGATGGAGCAATTGGTGGAATGAGTGGTGGGGGAAACTGGAGAACCTGGAGAAAACCCACTCCGATGCCGCTTCATCCACCACAAATACCACATGCGGGTCCCTGGGATTGAACTGGGGCCATGTAGGTTTAGGCAAATGGTCTAACCACTTGGCCACAGCACTACCTTAGTTTCAAACTGTTGTAAAAGATTCTATAACTACTTTGATGCTTTTATGAAAATTAAACAGAAGCAACTTTATGAATAATGCTTGTAATAATAATAAGATTACAGAATAACTACATGATTTTCATGTCATTTTCA